>LR751432.1:112904-172296 GCA_902729485.2 Mus minutoides | reverse complement strand
TTTCTCTCTCTCTCTCTCTCTCTCTCTCTCTCTGTGTGTGTGTGTGTGTGTGTGTGTGTGTGTGTGTGTGTGTGTGTGTGTGTGTGTTGAGAGATTGGAAGATTAAGCTTGGTGGAACAGTTTCTGTGCAGTATACCTGTATTATGCTGATAAGGGCTAATGAAGCTCTGACCTAGCTTCCCTCTGCTGGAAGCAGCCAGCAGGGCCAGCCCCTCAGTCCGCTTATCCTGTGGTCTGTAGGTGATGGGAAAATGAAAAATTACTCATTAATGTCATTTCTGGGAAAAGTTGGAAAGTTACATATGGGGCAGAGACAATAAACAGGAAACTTACTTGGCAAAGAAGTTGGGTTTGTTTTGTTAAAATAAGAAAATAGGATGTTGGTTTGTTGTCTTGGCTTGGAAAAAGTCTTTGTTTGGTTTTAATATCAGAGCAGTTCTGGCCCCTGTTCAGTTTTTAATGTCTTGAGAATGTGTTAGAATACTTTAAAAACTCAGGTGGTCAGATGTAGCCCATTAATAAAAGTGCTTATGATGTACAAGGTCCTTGGTTCAGGCCCCAACAGCACAAGAATAAATATATAAAAATCAATTGGTTGACAGTATTATCTGATACTCGAGAAAATAGGCTTTAAAAATAATCAGTAATGACATGTAAGGGGCTCACGTAGAAGGAGGACATGATTTCTGGACTTGGCTCAGGATGACACCCTTCTCGTGGCCAGCTTTTGCCATGTTGGCCCCACTTCCTAAGCCAAGTCCTCAAGTTCTGGTAGCACTGCCCATACCTGGCCTGCCTTGAGGTCTCTCTGAGGCTGTCTGTTGCTGGTTGTCCTTGGCCTGATCACTCACAGGGCCCTGCTCTCCCTCCAGGTGGAGAATTCCACACTGAGTTCCCAGAACGCAGCGCTCAGTGCACAGTACACGGTGCTGCAGAGCCAGCAGACTGCCAAGGAGGCTGAGCACGAGGGTCTGCAGCAGCAGCAGGAGCAGCTGGCGGCCGTCTACGAAGCCCTGCTTCAGGACCACGAGCATCTGGGCGCCCTGTACGAGCGCCAGTCCTCAGAGTACGAGGCCCTCATCCGCCAGCACAGCTGCCTCAAGACGCTGCACAGGAACCTGGAGCAGGAGCACAGGGAGCTGGGGGAGAGGTGAGCGGTGGGGCCTGGAGGCAAGGGAAGCTGTGCTGTGGGGAGTCGGCCTGTGATAGAGGCAGCCAGTGTGTTGAGCCCCTTAGGCTATCATGCAGCTCGTGGTCCTTTGCTGAGGGCCGAGTGCGTCTCGTCTCTCCCCCACATTTCCTCTTGGCGGGCTGCTCTGCATTGTTGCTTGCACCTGAGCTTTCTCAAGGGAAGGAAATAGAACCTTTAGCAACTTCTGCTTCCTTTTTGTTTGTCCAGCTGTGGATCGTGGCAGGGGACACCGGGGTCCAAAGAGTGCAGCAGCTCACGCTGGCACTGGGTGGCCCAGTGTGGACACTTGGAGACCTATTCTCTTAAGAATTCCTTCTCCTTCCTCCTCCGTCTAACTTACACCCCTGGGAAAATTCTGGCTACCGTTGTGCGGGGTGGTGTTCATTCACACTTCAGAATCCCTTTTCCAAGTCTGAGGCTAGAATGCTTGCTTAAAGGAGGTGGGAAAAACCCAATTCCTCTCATTGTTAAGTGTTTAACAGGCACAACAAAACACAGAGTAACTCCACACCTCTGATCTCAGAAGAGTTGGAAGGTAGAGGGAGGGAGCTGAGCACTCTGCTGCCCTCCCCCAGATGCCCACATCCTTTAATCTGTACCAGCTGCTTTTGTTCTTTTTTCCCCCCCCCCTTTTAAGGTATATTTTACATATGTTGAAAAACAATCCATGTTAACTTTTCACCATAAATGAAAATGCGTCCTGGGACGCATGCATTAACTCACCCGCTGTTGGCTGAGCTCCTGCCCATGCACCAAGGATTCCAGATCCCTGAGCGCACGGACTAAGCTGTCTTGTTAGCTAATTAGTGTCCTTGGCTGGTTGGACATAGCTGGAGGCTCCTTCGGTCTGGACACTGGGCTGTGAGTGCCTGAGTAAAATCTGAGTTCTTTTCATCTGATACCTAACTGGACTCCTGCCATCAATTTACTGTTTTGTCAAAGGCTCAGTGGTAAACCAGAGCCCAAAAGCCTGCGGGCCGAGTGTGCTCTGCTGAGGTGCCACAGGGGAGCAGGGACTAGACAGCCTTGATGGTCATTTTGTGGCCTTTATTCGTCAGCCTCCATGATTCCCTCACAATCACTACTTATGTGGAAGCCTGACAGTCCTCTCATCTTATCCCCCACCATGGTAGGGCCACCTCTGCACCTCGGCCACTCAGTGACTTTCCTACTTGGGGCTCTAGTGAGACGATCCGGGTATAGCTGGTGTGGAGGGTGGGATTAGAGAAGAGACTAGACACCTCAACAGCAGGACACCAACCATGCTACATAGAGGAGAAAGGGGGTTTGGGGGAGCAGATTCCTGAGCAGGATGATCAGAGGAACCTGCCTCAGGCCACTCCTCTCACTGACTTGGAGAGCCTAGGGTGACAGAGCTTGTCTCTGTTCTACCCTTGTGCTCTGCTGCCCCCCCAGTGAGTGACAGCTGTGTACCGCTGTGTAACCTGCAAGGATTGAGTGAGAAAGAAAATTCATTATGGCAGCGAGGTCTCATCCACCCACTCCCAATGCCGGGAGCAGATCTGTGGGCTCCCATACAGATTGAGGAGGTGGTGAGGAAGGATTAGCTGTTTCACACCATGGAATTTAGCTGTTTATTCTGTGCTTTCCTACAGGTTCTTAGTGAACCACTTTGTAACACAAGTCTCTAAAATAAAAGGTGTAGAGTACAACCCTCATGCTCTCGGGTGACCTACCAAAGGAGACAGGCCATGACAGGGAAGCCAAGGGAGCAGGGAATGGAATGTGAACCTGACATTCGGGGAGGTGATGGATGACCCCACTCCTCCGGCAACGTTTATCTTGCTTCCCCGCTGTGCAGCCTCTCACCTCCCCGCCAGGGAAAAGGTTTCGGAGGAATTCCCCCTTTCTGAGAGGGTATGTTCCAGCCTCCTGGGGTGTGAGTTGCTTGTTCATAATGCCTGGGCCTGGCCGTGCTTCCGACACTAGGCATGGAGACTTACAGAAGCGTAAGGCAGAGCTGGAGGAGCTGGAGAAAGTACTGAGCACTGAGCGGGAGGCACTTGAGCGGGAGCAGAGGACCAATGCCATCGCCACGAGCGAGAACCAGAGGCTTCGAGGAGAGCTGGACAGGTGAGCACCAGGCACGCACGCCCAGCCCTGGGAGTAGTGGAGGTGACATCAGTAGTCTGTCCATACCAGTCCTCTCTAAAAACCACTATTGGAAGGCTTATGAACTGCATGATGTTGGCTAGGCTGGGTAAGGAGCGGAGGGATGTGCTGGGTGGTGGTACTCAGCCAGTACATGGAAGGGGTGGGTCATGTATCTGGGGAGGCAGTCCCCTTCAGATGTGAGTCCAGCGCCCAGGTGTGGATCTTTTGTAGACACGCAGAATCTTTGCATCATCAGGTTCACCCAGCCCCCTTGTCTCATCCCTCCCCTTACAAACAAAAGTGCTTCCGGGATCTGGTCTGTGCAGGTCTTTAGTGTTTAGTGTAGCGTCCTTATCTTGCTGTGTAAAACAGCCTCAGGGCACAGTGCTCTGGTGCAGTCGGTGTCCCTGAATGCAGAATAGCAAAGAAAACAAACCTGTGTCAGATAAGCTCCCCTGCCTGGAGTCACCGAGCTGGAGGCTGTGTTACATAAAGCGCCTTTGAGCAGGCACTCACCCGAAACTGCATCCTAAATCAGTTGTAAACCAAAGCAAGCCCTGTGTTCTCCCTGAGGGCAAAGTTCAGTGTTCAGCAATTCCATGTTTGCAGCAGTCTAATGGAACTGGACTGCTGGCTGCCACCCCTTCTTGTTTTAGGGATGAGGAAATCTGGTGGCTCAGAGATCATGTAACACTCAAGGTAAAACCTTTGGTTAACAAGAGCCAGGGCTGAGTCCAGATCCTCTCTTGTTTCAAGTCCAATTGGGGGAAACACTGCTTCCTTCCACGCCCTGGTGTTCCTTTATCCTGGGCTTTACAAACCCAGGCGCCCGTGGCAAAGGGGCCCTGCAAGCGGTTAGGGAAGACCTGTCCCCTCTCGGGGCGCACAGGCTATGATATGGAGCGTTTGGACGATCACAAACACTGACCTGCAATGGGCTGAATTTGGCCACCTTGGGATCAGGTCATTCCTGTTCCTATTCTATGAGGCCAGTTACCTCATATGCAGCTATGAAGCATCTGAATTCTGAAATGTTGACAGTGAACTTGGTTTTTGTGGATGCTTGTTTTTTAAGATTTATTTCTGTGTTTTAATAATTGTGTGTATCTGTGCGTGGGTGTGTGCACATGAGCACAGCTACCCGTGGAGGCAGAGATGGCAGATCTTCCTCTAGCTGGAGTTTATAGTTAGTATGAGCTTCCCTGCAGGAGTGTGGGGAGTCAGGCCCTCTGTAAGAGCTGCATGTGCTCTTACCTACTGAGCCGTCTCTCCAGCCTGGGATTCAAGTTTTTGAAAAGCTAGCTGATTTATGAGAGTTAGGATGGCAATAATTGTAGTAGGTTTACATAGTCCCTTACCTACACATCCCATTTTATAATCTCAGAAGTTAGAAAGCCCCACCAATTCCGGGTGTGGTGGCGCATGGCACTCGGGAGGCAGAGGCAGGTGGATTTCTGAGTTCGAGGCCAGCCTGGTCTACAGAGTGAGTTCCAGGACAGCCAGGGCTATACAGAGAAACCCTATCTCGAAAAACCAAAAAAAAAAAAAAGAAAGAAAGCCCCACCAAGTTGGGTACAGCCTCTTTTATTTTATTTATTTTTTTGTGTGTGTGACTAACTTCATATGTTTTCTTACAAAAGTATAATTAATTATGAGTTCATCAGACCTGATTATTTAGGTAGGTTAGTCTCTCTCTTGTTGAGTTGATCTTAAGTCCAATTACAGAGTTGTTGGTTACCACCGAGGCACATGCACCACTATTCCACTTGTAAGATTATCAGCCTGTACTGCTGGTTGATGTGGTGCATGGACATCACGGCTGGGTGGGACTGTTGGGCACAGCAGTTTAGAGAAAAAAAAATCTTATTTTATCAGCACAGCTTTTTTTTTTCCACTTATACCAGAATGTCTAGACAATAGTGTAAAAGGCCGTGTATCTTTTATAATAGGCTAAGATGACTTCATTTCAGTAGAAATGAGCAAAACGGCCTGGGTTTGAGTGTAGCCGCCTAGGTTAGATCCTGGGACTGGATGATCCAATGGTTGGTGACACAGAGCTGGGTTAGAGCTAGCTGTTACGGGAGGCAAACCCTCTCAGATAAATCCCTCTGTACAGAGAGTTCTGAGGAGAGCAAGTGGGTTCTTCCTCATCTCTGGGAGACACACAGTCCACGATGTCCTTTTGTGTCTAGTGTCTTAGCCTGATTCTTGTCCTCCTCCCCCAACCTAGACCAGTATGGCATCAGGGGTGTCATCCTAGAGCCCCCAAGAGCAGTTTGAAAAGCAGCGATTTGGGCTGGTGAGATGGCTCAACGGGTAAGAGCACCTGACTGCTCTTCCGAAGGTGATAAGTTCAAATCCCAGCAACCACATGGTGGCTCACAACCATCCGTAACGAGATCTGGCGCCCTCTTCTGGAGGGTCTGAAGACAGCTACAGTGTACTTACATATAATAAATAAAATAAATCTTTAAAAAATAATAATAATAATAAAACTTAAAAAAAAAAGAAAAGCAGCAATTTTTGCTCAGTATTCTTACATTACACATAGGTTAACTTTGCATAACCGCACAGTCTGCCACTGTCAGAACAGAGACAGAACCCACAGTGCGGGCTTTAACTATCTTTGGAGTGCATTTTAGCCCCTTTACCCTGTGGCTCTCCAACCCTAGGATCAGTTTCCTGCACCACCAGCTGAAAGGGGAGTATGAAGAGCTGCACGCCCACACCAAGGAGTTGAAAACCTCGCTCAACACCTCTCAGCTTGAGCTGAACCGCTGGCAGGTGCGCTTCGACGAGCTTAAGGAGCAGCACCAGAGTATGGACATCTCTCTGACCAAGATGGACAACCACTGTGAGGTGAGACACTGTGAGGGAGGGACCAGCCTCCTCCAGGTAGCTTCTCAGAGACTTGAGATGTCCTTGAAGCCAAGGTTAGACCAGAGTGCCGCCTGTGGTAGGAACATCTCAGAAGCCACCTTGTCTGATAATTGCCCCATGAAGTTAGCAGTTTCTCCCATTGGTCCTTCAGGGCATGGCAGCACCATCTTTGGTGCCTCTTTCAGTAGACAGCTACATGAGCAAACTGGCCTGGGTTTGAGTGTAGCTGTCCAGCTTGGATCCTGGGGCTGGGGGATCCAGTGGTTGGTGACCCAGAGCTGGGTCAGAAATGACCATTATGGGAAGCAAAGCCCTCCTTTAGATAGAATTTCAGATATCTCCCACTGAACAGAGTTTGATTTCTGAGAGACTCTCTGTGAGATACACAGGCAAGTAGGATGGGAGCCCAGTCTCTACCTTCAAAGCTTCTGGGCCCTCCCCCCACACCACAGTACTGTCCTAAGACAAAAACCTGTGAACTTCACAGCCCACAGGCCAGGCCCTCCCTACCGCCTGCGCCTACTCAGCCCACGGACTAAGAACAGCTCTCGACATTTTTAACAGTTGGAACTAAAAATTCAAATGAACGATATTTTGTGGCTAGTGGAAATTCCGTGAGGTTTTTGTCAGAGTGTGTGAATGAAGTTTTGTTGGGACACAGCCACTCTTGGATTCTCTAGCACAGCTTTTATGCTACAAAGGCACAAGACATAGATGACTTGGAGAACCCAAGGTCTTTCTAGTCTCTGGCTTTGGGCATAAAAGGCTTTCTTTTGCAGCAGAGCTTTTAGTTGAAATATGAAAGCTACCTGTGCAGTTAAGCACTTTGTAGTAGCTGCCTTTGACACAGTTCTTTTTTTCAATGAGATTAATAAATTTTTCTTTTTCAGTGCTGGGGATGTCACTGAGCCACCTCCCTGACCCTAGTGAAATTAATTGTAATAACACTTTAGCCAGTAGATCAAAAATACCATTTCACATATAATCTTCTGGTACCCCCTTTTGTACCAAGTTTTTAGGATCTGTTGTATGTCTTGTTTCACACCACAGCCCTGGTGTCTGACCTGTGCTCTCGACACCGCCTGGAGCTGCCAGGTAGGGAACAGGGTTGGGAGGTGTGCTTCTAGAAATGCAGCCTCGCTGGCTTGTTGATCCATCCCAGGTCTACGCTAGTGCAGACAGTACCGAGGTGGACACCCTGTGGAAGGGCTCCTTTCCTTTGAGAGGCTGAGTTGGCAGTATAAGGGTCACGTGGCGTCTGAGCCACTGTTGGTCTGTGTTTCAGCTGCTCTCCCGTCTCAAGGGGAACTTAGAGGAGGAGAATCATCACCTGCTGAGCCAGATCCAGCTGCTGAGCCAGCAGAACCAGATGCTCCTAGAACAGAACATGGAGAGCAAGGAGCAGTACCACGAGGAGCAGAAGCAGTACATGTGAGTGGGCTGTGGGCCATGGGCTGTGTCAGGCGGTGCGTCCACAAGGGGCCCTGGACCATCCCCAGCCCCCCACAGCATGGATTCCTCACTCAGACTCCTGATGCCCTGTCTTCTCCTCCCCCAATACACCCGTCACCCTCAGGACAGAACAGGCCCTAGCCATTAGGGTTTAGAGGGTTAGAGATGGAACTGTACTATTTTATGGAATGTTCTAGATTTCCAAAGGCGGTAGATGTTGGCTTGTGCCTGTGAGGTTTCCTATGCTCATGTGTGCCCCCCCCCCTCTACGTGCACATGTATGGGAGGGTGTAGATATGTGTGTACATGTGGAAGCCAGAGGTCAACCTTGAGTGTCATTTGAGAAAACATCTCTCACTGGTCTGTGACTTCTTGACTGGGCTAGGCTGGCTGGCCAGTGAATCCCCCAGATCCGCCTGACTCTTCCCCACTGAAGGCGTCCTCCTATGCCTGGCTTTTTATGTGGCTTCTAGAGATCAAACTCGGGTCCTCACGTTTCTGTGGCCCTTATTTTACCAACTGAGCTATCTCCTTTCTCCTCACCCTCTTTTTCTAAACTATGACCCACAGATGGAAGGAAGGCCCCTTTTACTTGAGTTCATTTGTAGAAATAGGCGTCCAGCACCTATTTATAGGAATTGGCTACAATCATGTGTCTCAGGGAAAGAGCTCTGATTAAAAGCTGAGAATCAGTTTTTCCCTCAACTGACTGTAGCAAGCACATTTGTTCTAGGCCCTGCTTAACCTTCCCCAACCTTGTGCAGGCCCTGGGAGCCTGGAGCTGGGGTGACAGGTAGGAGCAGAGCTTTGTCCCCTCCTACCAGGATTAGAGTATAAAAGGGAGAGTGGAGGAGTCAGTTTATGCTCCAGAGAGGAGAGGAGGCCATGTTGGGTAGGGAGGGTCGGGTGGTCTGGGTGAATGTGGGAGAAAGGGATACCCAGCTAAAGACACTGAATCCGCTGGGAAGTGTTTGAAGAGACGCGTGCGTGTCCAGTCCCTGTCAAAGGCAGTGAAGGAACGGAAGAAGCCTGATGCTGGAAACCCAGAGTTGACTTATCCAAGGTGTGCCATGCTGTACAGTGCCTGTCCCTCCCTATCACCAGCAGCATCTCAGGCAAGCTCTGTGCTCCTTGCTTGAGTGTGCTCAAGACAAGAAGAGCCAGGCTCAGTGGCACATGGTTTCAATCCTAGTGCTCAGGAGGCATAGGCAAGTGGATCTCCTATAGAGAGATTGGTTTGAGGCCAGCCTGGTATACATATCAAATTCCAAGACAGCCAGAGCTACATAGAGAGACCCTCTCTCAAAATAAAATAAGAAAGGCAGAGAGAGATTATGGAGGGGTGTGGTCAGTGGGCCCCTGGTGCTCTCCCAGCTCTCTCTGGTGGATTATTGCTGCTTCCTCTTTGTCCTGCCGCCTCTGCTCTCTGCCTACTTGGGGATGGTTTCTGTGCAAGCCCACACTGTAATTTAGAATCTAAATGGCAGTTGCTTGAAGATGACCCTCTGTAACCCCCGTGGTAGAATCTCTAGCCGAGGCTGGGTAGATGCTACCAAGGAGGCTTAGGAGTCTGGTCCTAAGGAGATTATTGGTGATTTTTTTTGCATTAGAGAGTCTTTGTCAGGCCAATGGTTTGGCATACCTCTCAGCTTCTTCCAAGCTGTGTGTGCCCCATTGGTGCCTTTTCCCAGGGTGCAGCTGTCAGAGTGGGCTCATGGGGAAGCCTCAGCACGGGCCGGACCCTCTCTGCTCCACCAATGACGTAATCTGAGCAGCTACTGCTTAGGGCTTCACTGTACCATGAGGAAGCTAGGGGTCTGAGCCAGCTGACCATACAGGGAGCCCCCAGTGCCCAGCAAGCATAGCAGACACCCCAGAAAGCAGAGACACTCTCTTGACCCCTCGTGGCCAGATTCCGGGAGCATTTGTAGCTGTGGTTTTTTTTTTTTTTTTTTTTTGGTTTTTTGAGACAGGGTTTCTCTGTATAGCCCTGGCTGTCCTGGAACTCACTTTGTAGACCAGGCTGGCCTCGAACTCAGAAATTCGCCTGCCTCTGCCTCCCAATGTAGCTGTGTTTTTTATTCATTAGTTTTTGTTTTGCTTTGTTTTGAAATTTTGAGATCTCACTTTGTAGCTTTGGCTAGACAAGAACTCACTATGTAGACCAGGCTGACCTGGAACTCAAAGAGATCCACCTGCCTCAGCCTCCTGAATCATGGGATTAATGGAGTGTGCTACTGTGTCCAGATTCACAGCTGGTACAGCTGGTCATAAATTCCCAACTCAGTGGCCAGTGTGGGGATGAGCACCCTCAGGCCTGAATCCAGACACTGACTTCTGATCTGGGTTGGGCTGGTAAGGATACTCACTCATTTATTTACAGTGCATTGATCACTTTTCTGTCACTCTGTACACAGAGACAAGTTAAATGCCTTACGGAGACACAAGGAAAAGCTGGAAGAAAAAATCATGGATCAGTACAAGTTCTATGACCCTGCTCCAAAGAAGTGAGTGGATCTAAGATCAGTGCTCATAGCCAGCTTAGCTGAGAGACAAGACAGCCTAGGAGCTATAGGATAGGAACAGCCCTACACCCCCATATGCTGCAACCCTTTAATATAGCTCCTCATGCTACGGTGACCTCAACCATAACATTATTTCATTGCTACTTCGTAAGCATAATTTCACTATTGTTATGAATCGTAACATAAATATCTGAGATGCAGCATATCCGATATGTAGCCCCAGATGGATCACAACCTGCAGATTGAGAACTGCTGCCCATACAGCAAAAAAGTTGGACCCTCAGCCCCACCCCGCGTACCCCAGACAGTCCTGTGAGGGCTGTCAGATGCCAGCTAGCCCTGATGAGACATGGAGGTGACTGAGCCATGAGATTTGATAAGAGGCAGAAGGCTGTGTGAGTCAGAGCCATTAAAGCTGAGTGGTCTGGTTGCCTCCGAGTGTAACATGCTGAGGACGCCATAGCCATGGGCCTGTGAGGGAAAGCGATTGTGAGCAGAGCAGCTGGCTGGGCCCCACAGTTATCAGTCATGGGGTGCACATTGGCCTTATCCCTGCTGTAGACATAGACCCTCTGGGATGGCTTCACAAGTAGTGTCTTTCCCCATGAGCAGTGGCCCCAGCTTGGGGGGCTAGCTCAGTACCTGTAGTACTTACCCTGATCACTGCCCTGAGCCTTGAGAGCTGTCTGTATAGACTCTTCTGGTCAGGCTGTGGAGTTGAAGTCACCACCAGTCTTTCAAGGAAGCTTCATTGAGACCCCCAGCCTCAGTCTTCTGTGTGAGGGGGAAACTGAGGCTGTCATGAGGAATGGGAGTGCCAGGTACCTAAGAATGCCTTTAGTTTCTATGGAGCTGCATTTCATCAGTTCCCTTTAACCTACACACCTCCCGTGCCCCTGGGGTGGCTTGCTCAACGCCAGGGGCACAGTCAACGAACACCAGCCTTGTCACTGGTTAACTTGAGCAGGTAATATCCCTAAAAAATGACTTTCATGGGAAAAGTAATGAACAGCTAGTTAGTGCAGCCTCATTCTTGTGTTTTGTTTTGGTTTTGGTTTTGGTTTTGGTTTTTTGAGATAGGGTTTCTCTGTATAGCCCTGGCTGTCCATGTGCAGCCTCATTCTTGCACATTCAGATGTGTAAGGGTACTGTGTAGGTGCTCTTCCGGGAGACCAGCATGGTTCCTGATACCACATACCTCTGCTACTGCCTAGCTACAGGAAAAAGTCTGGTTCATTCAATTCCAGGTCTCAGGAGTTCAAATAAGATCTCGATAGTGGCCGGGCGTGGTGGCGCACGCCTTTAATCCCAGCACTCGGGAGGCAGAGGCAGGCGGATTTCTGAGTTCAAGGCCAGCCTTGTCTACAAAGTGAGTTCCAGGACAGCCAGGGCTATACCCTGTCTCAAAAAACCAAAAAAAAAAAAAAAAAAAAAAGATCGTGATAGTGTTCATGAACATAGTTTTTCTTATTAGGAAGAACCACTGGATTGGAGCCAAAGCCCTAGTCAAACTTATCAAGCCAAAGAAAGAAGGATCCAGAGAACGGTTAAAATCCTCCACAGATAGCCCCCCCTGGCAGCTGGAGCCCTCAGACCCTACCTCGCCATCTGCCTCTCAGGCTCTCAGATCACAGACGGAGAATCCCGACAACCCCCCATCAGGTCCAAACTGTGCAGAAGAACGAGACACCCAAAACGGGCCTGTGGGGAAAGGTAGGTGCAGCTGCTAGACAGGCCAGGGTAAGGATAGAGGCTCTGAAAGTTCCATTCACTGATGGGGTATGCCATGCTTCTGTGGGAATGTGGCACTCTATGTGTCCATGTAAGCGTGCCCTCCTACGTGGGCACGTCACCAAGCCCATCCCAGCTATGACCAGAGTACTTGGTTACTTTAGAATGGGAAACACTAGGGGTGCACAGGAGCTGAAGTGTTCGAGGCTCCCTCGGGTGTGTCAGAGGTTATGATTCGATCTTTTTTTGTACATTGATCCCCGGGGCATTAACCACATCTTTCACATGCCTGCCCACTTTTGCTTTCGGGAAGTCCTGAGTGGCTGTCTCTTTCCACCATTTCAAAGGCACCTTGGCTTGTCCTCCACACAGATCTGTCCTTGAGTCCTGTAGCCTCGGGACACTGGGGATAGATGTTTGGAGCTGGCCAGGGACTCTGAAGTTAGAGCAGAAACACTAGTCAAACATGCTGTAGTTCATCGAGTGTCTCAGGCCAGATGAGTGGTACTGCCACCAGTAAATGGCAGGTGGTGACCTTTCACCTCTGAGGGTTACATCGAGTATAATCTAAAAGATACATTGTTGGGGTTGGAGAGCTAGCTTGGCAGTTAGGAGCACTGGCTGCTCTTGCAGAAGATACGGTTTTGATTCCCAGCACCCACGTGGCAGCTCACATCTGTAACTCCAGCGTCAGGCACTGCATGCACATGGTGGACTTAGACACATCCAGGCAAGCAGTCAGATACATAAAATAGAGACCTTGGACTAACAGATTTACCTGCCCTTGCCTCCCGAGTGCTGGGATTAAAGGCATGCACCACTAAAAGGCATGTCTGGCTTTTTTTTTTTTTTTTTTTTTTTTTTTTAAATAAGACGTTGTTGTGCACACGTGCAAAAGGAAGAGCTCGGTGAGGTAGGTCGGGTACGGCACAGACACTGCTTGTACCATCTCTGCCAGGTCTGTAACGACTGAACATTTCTAAAGCTGGGTTCAAATTTAAGATCTGATATGGTATCAGAAATGACTGTCATAGAACCTGGAATACAGTTTACTTGAAACCCTAAAAAGCTTACTGGTTTACTGGGAGGTGGGCTATTTATGCCAGATCTTCACCTGAGTAGCATTTATCGAAGACACCAGAACTTTCTGAATGTACGTACATCAGGGAGTCCAGTGCTCTTGGGGTGACAGAATGTTGAGTAATAGGTGCCCTTTGTGTGGGTGAGGTCACATTCACCACTACAAGTGGTGGTGTCGTCAACTCTGAGGAGGATGCACACACCTATCAGTTACATCCGTGTTGTGGGGACAGAAGGTGAAAGGTGTGTCAGCGCTGAAGCGGCACTGACGTGTAACAGGAGACAGGATCTCCATCTATGACAGGCTGTAACTCAGCCTTATCTGAACTCACTGCATAGCCCAGACCGACCAAGAGCTAGTGACCACCCTCCTACCTCAGTCCTGGGACTACAGGTGAGAACAGCCACACCCAGCCCTTAACTGCCTCCGAACATTACCTTAACATTTCTTACAACCAGAGAGGGCCTGTTACTTCTGGCTTCCATACTGGCGATATTTTAATGTTTCCCATTTAAGACTGTATTGTTCTTACAGTTGACTGAATTAGCTGTGTTCAGTTTAACTGAGTTAAGAAGACTTTCAAAAGGCCTGATATGGTGGCACATTCCTTTAGTCCCAGCACTCTGGTGGCAGAGACAAGCAGATCTCTGAATTTGAGGCCAGCCTAGTCTACAGAGGGAGTTCCAGGACAACCAGAGCTACACAGAGAAACCCCATCTTGGGGGATGGGGGTCCAGTGACGGCAAGAAAGAAAACTTAAGAGGCATGTCTACCTGGTGCAGACTGCCTCTGGGGGCTGAGTACCCTTTGCAATACTTCCCATACTTTCTGTCCCATCTAATCCATAACGACCTACGAAGTGGGCATCAGTCACTGCTGTCCAGTTTTTATTATTTAGTTAGTTCTTAGAAGGTGGTCTTGTGAAAGTAACTCAGGTAGTGTTTCTTTTAACACCAAAAAAGTAAAACTGATACAGTAATAGAGATCCAAGCCCAGGTGTCTCAGCCTCAAGCTCCTAAGAGGGCACTCCCTTCAGTGAAAGCAACTTGGGTCCCTGCACATTCTAAATAGTCCCGCTGTGGAGTTTTGTTTAACGCCCCACTCAGCCTCGGTCAGTATCTAGAACCCTTATTCTGTAATGTGGGATGTGACCACTAGGTGGTGGTATAGCAAAAGACATAGAGATTCTGGTCTCTTAATCCTAAACCAGAAATCTGTTGGATCACTTAATAAATACTACTGAAAGGTATGTTCAGAAGCTTAGGTGAGTCGTCTGCTCTGTGCTGTCTCTGCTTTAAAGGACAAGAAAGGATGGGGGTGGGGATGGGGGGATCCGAGGGGAAATAATTCTTCCAGGTCTTAGGAGGTTGGGGTATGAAAAAGACATTTTAGTGTTTTTGAATACACCTTGCCAAGGAGGTGATTTTAGAATTACAGACTGTTGGTAGGTGTTTCAAATAGACTGTATCCTGACAGCGGGCCAACCTGTCATTAGGTGTGTCCAGTGTCCTGGGGTGGGAACGGCAGCTGTATATGAGCTGAGTAGTCAGCCTGTCATTAAAACGGCTGAGTAAGAGAAGCTGGCTGCAGCCTCAATGAGCATTCGTATTCAATAATTTAACACACTGAAATTGAAAAACCCTCCAAACCAGCGGCTCCTGGGGCATTGTGCAGCTCTCCTGTTGTGCTTCATGAGTAATGGTTGGTACCAGGCGCCACTAAATTAAATTGAGTCAGAGCCTAAATGGTTCTGGCCTGGGTGTCAGGCGTAGGTAGGATTCTGCTTCCCTAAGTACGTTTTGCTGACTTAGACTCATTTGTAATTATTGTTCATTTCATTTGTGGTTTTTTTTTTTCTTCCTCTTCTCTCTCTCTCTCTCTTTTATTTTTTCCCTTCCTATCACAATGATAACAATTTAGCATCCCAGCGCAAAAAGAGTCCTTTTTTGAGAAGCAAAAGCAAGGACAAAGACAAGTCTCCATTGGTCCACCCAGCTCTCTCTAAACGCCTGCGCTTCTGGTCTTCCTCTGACATCCCATCCTCCCCTAACGAGTCTGCCTCTTTCTCAGACATTGGGGATTTCTGATCCCTTCCTTACCATGTGTCTACATCATGTGTCCCTCCTTCATTTCAAAAATCCAACCAACCAACCAAAGGAAGTTAGTCCCTAAAGGCCACTCGGTCCCTCGTGGACCCCTGTCCCTTCCCCAGTTCCAAAGTAGCCATCGTGGATTCTGATTGCAAAATAGAAGATGACCTGTCATGTTTCCTGGACTGTTGCTTCAGCACAGCACAGTATTAGGGGACCCCCCAGGATGTACGTGCATTAACTTGTCCTTGGGCCAGGAGATTCCTGCTAAGTAAGTGAAGTGACCTCATGCTCTGCCCCCTCCCGCATCTGCAAGCTTCTGTCGTGCCCTTGTGCAAAGTGGAAGTGGCCAGTTGTCGCTATGCTTCCTAAAATACCCACCGGCGGGTGAGCCTCCTTTCTAAAGATGTACTTGTAAGCAGCTAAACCTTGTTCCCTCTCTTTGTCAGAGCAGAGTCACTGGCTTCTGCCCCTGAGCCGGCCGCTCTGTGTTCTGAAGGATTGACCCCTCTGTTTGGGCATTTTGAGTAACTGAACCGATTTTGCCCCGCCAGACTGAAGTTTTATGACTGTGTTGCGATTCTCTGGCATCTCGGATGGTGAAATCAAAGCCACAGTGGACAGAAAGCATATCAGGACATGAGTCTCACCCAGAGCTGGGGAAGATGGTGACCAGAGAGGTCACCCCACTGTCATGTCCCCATCTTGAGCCATCCTTACACCCCAGGTCTGATTTGGGCCATAGGCCCCTGCCTCCTATGTGCAGTTTTTACATGTTCTCCCGTATTGCCAGTGCTGCGCTCAGATGGAATACAAATGTCACCTTAGAAATCAGGTGGCCCTAATAAACCTGCACCGATGACAGTGTTAAGGTTAGTCGTCATTGCCACCGACTTCAGCTTGTGACCCTGTCTTTAAGAACTCCAAGCCATCAAAGCTCCCGGTCCCAGAGTCTGTCTTCCTCGCATGCTGTTAGAATCGTGCTTGTGTCTGTCTGGTGCTCCTGCTGTCCACCCCTCCCCCTCCCTCTGGACCTTCCTTCATTTCCATCTAACACAGGAAGGCCTGTCACTGTTCCGTCTGCCGGACTTGTTTCTTGCTTCTCATAAAGTTGTCCTCCAGAATCCAAATCCCGCTCCAGTTCACATCTAAGATCAGAGACGAGCCATGGGGTTGAAGGGCCGAGGAGTCCGGGTTATGCAGGCACAACCTCCACCTGCCTCCTGGTCTTTGGGTGTAAGGCATACGCAGTGCACAGAAGTCCTGGCCGGTTGTTAAAAGTGCTCCCGTGTTTTTGTTTTGTTTTTGCTTTTGTTTATTTGGGGTTATTTTGTTCTGAGGTACTGGGGAATCCGACTGTGGGTCTTAACACATACGATACAAGCACTCTCCCGCCTCGGCTGCGTCCTTGGCCCTTCCTGCTCCTTCCTGTCTCGTATCTAGAGATCCCAGACTTAATCCTATTTGATTTTCTCTTTATTTGGCTAAGGGATACTTTTCAAAAATATTATTTAATTTTCAACAGATAGATATGTTTATAGCAGAAAATTAACACTGCTTAAAAGCGTACGACGAGAGGTGAGGACCCCCTCGAGATTAAAGTTGCTCCCCCACCCACCCTGAGAAGAAACTGTTGTGAGCTTGGCAGTGAACTTTTTTGACACCCCAAGAAGTCCAGTTGTCGGGGTCCTCAGAACCTCAGTGGTGGGTGTGGAGAAGAAGACATCTGCAGATACTTAATTCGAGCTGTTGAGACAGGACTTGGAGCTATGTACAGGCCGCAGAAAGTGTGCCCTTCAGCTGACTTTTGAACCATCCAACCTTTTTTTTTTTTTTTTTTATCCTCTTGAGTTCTGTTTCTTCCTGCCAGTTCTGATGCTAACCATGCGGTCCACACTGGAGCCTGAGCTAGCCCTTTGGTGCCCTCCTTCCCGCTGCAGCTGGAAACTCACCCAGCTTGTGTCTCTGTGGTCTGTGTGCCCTGCCGCACCTGCTTTGGGCCTCAGTGTGCTTGCCCAGCCTTGGCACGGGTTTACAACCTCATTTCTCAATGTCTTCTGCCCCAGGCCCGGGGGATCTAAAACCAAAACGAGGGTCCCCGCGTGGAGGCAGTGTTGACCGCACAGACACCTCCACTGACCTAGCTGTGAAGTCCTGGCCCTCGGAGCCTGGCTCCCGGACCTTATCAACCTCAGCCACCACAGCAGCCCTTTCCAGCTCCACTCCTGTCCCCAGGCACCTGGGCCGCACCAAAGGTAAGCACAGCCCCTCTGAAGGGTGAGCTGCGGGCCTGGGACCTGCCTAAAGACCAGGCATATTATGAACAGAGGGAGAAGCTGATGAAGATTTCTGAGTCATACTTTGGTGCAAGCCTTGTCTCTGCAGACAGCCAAGCGATTTTGGCCAAATAATTCAGCCATCAATAGGCCTAAGAACCAGGAGGAAAACCTCAGAATCCACCAGCCCCAGCAGCAGTGGGAGCATTCAGGCATTGGCAGTACCATGGCTGAGCTAATAATACCAGGCAGTTCTCTGGAGTCAGGAGGTATTTTCTCTAAAAATGATGAATGAGAGAGTCTCTAACCCAGAAGTCTTTTGACAGAACCAAGGGCATACGCCCTATACTGGAGAAACATCATCAGGAAAGGATGTGCTATAGCCTAGTGCTTCAGGGGCTATATGTGCTCACACCTCAGATGCAACATCTAATTGTCTTTGAGTCTAATTATGTGAAGGAAGCCCAAGCCAGCTGACTTGGTCAGATGTTGCCATAGAAAGCTCATAGAAGCTCAAGGATTCTGTCAACAACCAAGAAGAGGCTGCAACCCCAAACAGAGAACAAATAAACAAACAAATAAATAAATATAAAAACATTCACAACAAGTGGGGTGTCAGGAGGATTTGCTAAGAGAATGTTGAAATGCCGAGCAGTGATGCGAAAGGTTACTGTGTTCCTGAAACAAGAGCAGGATGGCCTGGGGGGAGCCCAAGCTAGTGAACATGGGGAGGAAGGAATGCTAAACTGCCGTAACTAACCGAAGGGGGTGAAAATTCAAGAAGAGAAGAAAAAAAAGACAAAAACCCAAACCAGCTGAGTATGACTGCCTCTGCGGGGCTAGAGCTACAAGCTCAGCCCTGGGACGCCCAGGCACACACAGCCTTCATGCCATAATTAGAGAGTACAAGCAACACACAGGGTCCCTAAACTCTGGGACCCTCACGGTCTGGACGCTCGCTGCCAGTGGGTAGGTAACTGATTTAAATATCTTTTCAGAGGGGGCCCCACATTCAGTGCTCAGATAGAACCTGGTAAGCTTGGAGAGGCCCCTTGCTGGTTGGTGGGAAGGTTCCCTGACTAATGTCCTGTTGGGAGCTGAGGGCACAAGGCTTTTGCGGCTTCCCACCTTGGATGGTGGGGCCCAGTTTGCCGCCGCCTTCTTTTCTTCTGTCGTCTGAGGGCATTGTGTACCTAAAAATGGATTGTTTGCACACCCTCTGCTTTTGGCTTGCTGGCCTTTGGGGTTGGAAGGGTTCCTGGGGCACTAGGACATCTGCTCCCTTCCCTGGTTCTCGGGCCGGAGCATATATGCATCTTCCACTCCTTCGTTCACAGGCACAGAGTGTGACTTAAAGTTAAATGGACTCGGTCTAGTGTGTTAGCCCGTCTCCTCTTTCCAGCTAGACAGATGAGTTAGAGGCACTCTTCGTACCCCATCCCTCCCCCTAAGAGCTGGACTTTGCTGTGATTCTGGGCTGAACAAAGGCATGCGTTGGTCACACAGCCAGGGACCAGGGTTTTCCCTGTGGGTTTCTAGGCATTCTAGAATCCCAATATATTAACTTTATTCTCATCTTAGGTTGTAATTCAGATGACAACCTCTGTGAGCCATCCTTGGAGTCCGACGGCCCCTACCACAGGCAGCAGGGTGAGTGGCTGGCGCGGTATTAGTTGTTTCTTGTCAGTAGCACTTGAAATTTAAGCTACGCAGCCTGGAAGTCAGGAAATCTAGCACACACAGAGGTGAAGGTGGAATTGATGGACTGGGGGTGAGAGGACAGGGCCTCTCTGAGCCCGCCTTCTCTGCAGCCCAGGTGCTTCTAAATGATTCCTGCCAGCGGCCTCAACAGGTACGGGGATGCACGGCTCCCTACAAGCCCCAAGCTCTTGAAACTGTTGACATGTCTACAACACCCTCCAGGTGTATGTGCCAGGGAGTCCTAGTGACTACCATAGGGGACATGTAGGAAGGCCTGCGCTTTGTTCTTCTTGCTTAGGTCCTACGTGTCCATGGTAACACCAAGTTGTGTGAAATCTCAGTGTTAAAACCGCTCCACCCCCACCCCCACCCCCACCCCCCGTTGTGGATATTTTAAGTTTCTGCAGGAGAGAAAACAGGTAATATTCTCCCAGGCTTCTCAAAACTGCAAGTTGCTTTGGGCTCCCACATGTCCTTTCTTGGCTCTCCTTTCTCCTTCCCCTGAACGCTCCTTCCTCAAGTTCAGCCTTCACACATGCAAGACAAGCGCTGTGGCCAGTAAGCTATGAGCCCTCTTCTCAGTTTTTAACATTATTTATATTTTATGCGTATGCATGTTTTTCTTGTATATGTGTCTGTACACCATTTGCATGCCTAGTGCTCAGAGAGGCCAGAAGAGCGTATTGGATTCCCTGGAGCTACAGTCATAGATGGTTATGAGCCACCATACGGATGCTGGATATCGACCCTGTGTCCTCTGGAAAAAGCCTCTTAACTGGTGGGCTATCTCTCCAGTCTCCGGGGGCTGGAGAAGTGCCATAGTATGTAAGGGCGCTTGCCAAGTGCAGACCTGGCAACCTGGGTTTGATCCCGTAACTCATGTGGTTGAAGGCGAGAACCAACTACTACATTTGTCCCCTGACCTCCATATGCATGCTGGCACACATGTATACATGCACGTACACACACACACAGAGCAAATAAATGTTTAAGAATGAATGCTTTAAGAAATAAAAATGGGGCAGTGGTTGGCTCCCTGGGTAAAGGCACTTTAGTTCAATCCCAAGCTTGATGGGCTGATTTCTGTCCCAGAACCCACATGGTAAAAGGGGAGAACCAACTTCTGCAAGTTGCCCGTTGCCCCCTGACCTTTGTACATATGAGTGTGGCGTGCATGCGCACACACAAACAAGTGTTAAAAAAAAAAACTACAAGGGTAGGAAGAAATTCCTTAAAAGGGAAACCTTGGCATGTTTACATGGGTTCAGTTTATGTCTGGTGTGTTGAGCAGTTGAGGGCGCCTGCATCGTGTCCTACCCACTGTTTAGAGGGTATGATGGTGTTGACACTAGTTATTTCTGATTCCATGAGTAAAGACAGACTCTTTGAAGAGGCCTCTTGGCCCAAGAGCCCTTCTGTCTTCACCCAGAGTGTGGGACCCTGTAGTAAGAGGGGCCCTTCCAAGGACACCAGCTCACTGAATCACCAGTTTTAATAGCCAGTAGCCAAGTGTATGAACCACAGGGTTCGTCAGACACCTCCAACTTCTCTGGTTGGCATATGGATCAGAAAGAGTTGTTTGATGAACATAAGGGAGCAGGCATGGTGAGTTGGGCCTATGAACCCAACTTTCAGGATGCTCTGACAAGTTCAAGGCCACCCTAAGCTACCTTAGTAAAGCACTCACTCAAAATCCAAAATAAATGATAAGCATAGGTTCTTGGGCGGCTTGTGTTGCAGCTTCCCTTTGGTGCCCATTACAGACCAGCCTACATTTGTTTCTCACTGTCCCTCCACCAAGGATCTTAGTCCAGTGCTTTTCCCAAGCACCAAGTCTTTCTCAGCTCATCCCTAAAGACTTTGCCAACAAGTGACTTCCAGAGCTTACCACAACTGGGACTTATGTCCATGTAGACACCTGAGCTGACACTCCTTGGGGACAGCAAGTCAGGGGCCCTCTGGCATGTCTGAAGGGTTTCCTAGCACTGTTCCACACCTGCAGTTAGCTACAGAGATGTTGGAGCACTGTCCCTGTTTTTCAAGGTTCAGAGTCCAGCAGCAGAGGCGTTTTCTCAACTCGACACTGGTACAGGCTGCTACGGCAGGCAGACCCTAGAAGGGATGGTCCATCCATGCTAAGTAATAATCCCATCCTTCTGGGGCTGAAGCCGGGGGACGACATGCAGACTGAACATCCACAGTCACAAGGGCTGGGTCCCTCCACCCTTGTCATCAGATTAGAGCGGATAGGTGTTTGAGGCAAGTGACCGAAAGGAATCAAAGAGAAGAACATGCACTGTGGTCACTTTGCTCCTGACATCCTGGCATCCCTGCCTGTGGTTGCTCTCAGGAGGATGCTCAGGCCCTCGCAGCTGCATTCACATACTCGTGCGCACCTGCTGCCTTGAACAGTACCCGTTTGCATGCGTTCCAGAAAATCTGGGGCAGTTAGACAGGTGGTCTCTAAGCTCCAGCCCTGGGTTTGCCCAGAGGGGCCCTTATGGACTTTTGTACTAGAACTCCATGGTGCGATCTGCTTGGTTTTAAACTAGAGGCCTTAGACCTGGTGGAGGATAGAGACCCATCACTGCCAGGATGGCGAGTCTGCTGTGTGTAGCGCTCAGCTGCTGAAGCCCATTGCCTCAGAGGAGTATGTGCAGCACCCTGCAGGCCTTCCTGGCTGGGGACGCCGTCCTGAGCTGGCATAGAATCACTGATTGTATTTCCTTCCTCGGGTTGGGTGTTAATCTGGGATCTACCTTTGTATTAAATGTAGCCCTTTCCCCTCAGCATCTTGGCCAAACAGCTTGGAGAGCAGCAGGAACACATCCAGCAACAGCTCACCTTTGAGCCTAAAGGGTAAGAAGGCTGATACCATTCTTACAGCTCAGAGTCTTCGTAACAGGGCATGAGAAACACTCTGGGGCAGCCATGGGCCACACACCAAGGTTTCCGGCACAGACCAAGGAGTTTCCGACAAATTAGGGCTCAGATCCCTCTTTTTCCTGCCTGCCCTGAGGATGTGGGTTCAGTCACAGATCCCCTTGGTCCGAGCTATGTAGAATAGGGACAGGGACCGATGTTTCCCACTTGAAATCACGAACAAATCTGATTCTTTTTTGAAGAGGAGTTTTGCATCCCAGGCTAATCCTCAGCTGACTTTATAGCCGAGACCAGATTGTCACCATGCCAGTCTGTGTGCTGCTGGGACTCTGACCCAGGACTCCACGCACCTTAACCCAGCACTCTGCCAACTGAAGTATGTCCCCAGACCCAATCTGATTAACAGAAGTTTTAAAATTTAAGGGTTTTATTTCGTGGTCTGTTTACACGTTTAGTCCCCCTTGCCAGTTCTCCCTGCATTTGAAGAGTACATACGCTGTCAAGTAACCTTATTCTTGAGACTAAATGAATCAAGGTGTTTCTTCTAGCCTTCTATGTGATCGCCCCCTGCGTGTAGTGGGTGCTAAGTGAACTTGTATCATGTGACTGAGTGAGAGCCAATGAGCGTGTCAGGGTTAGTGGTTTAGTTATCACTGCCTGCTTCAGCGGCACCTGTACCGTCACTGGAACAGTACGGAAGAGCTAGGCATGGCTCCTGTGAAGGGATGGCACGCACGCTGATGGGGCCATAAGGTGCTCTGTGTGTCTGCTGTCCCGCTGTAAACCTTGCACCTCAGAACACACATACTTTTGTGACACAAAACTGTTGTTAGTCCCAGGTGGTGTACCTTTATTTATTTTATTTATTTTTTTAAAAAAGAGTAGATAAATAAGACTGGGGATGTAGCTCAGTTGATTAAGTGCCGGCTCGGCATGAGTTCAGCCGGCAGTACTGCACACACGAGGTGCATGCCTGGAATCTTAGCACCTAGGAGGTCAAGGCAGGAGGATTAGGAGGTCAAGGTTGCCAGCAACTTTTAAGCCGTCCTGGGCAACATGAGACCTAGATGTTTTTGTTATTGTCCCAGCACTTGGGAGATAGAGGCAGGAGGATTTCTGAGTTCCGGGACAGCCAGGGCTATACAGAGAAACCCTGTCTCAAAAACAAAACAAAAACAAAAAACCTAAAAGCATGGAGAAATACTGCCTGCTACCTAGGAGATGGGTAAAAACTTTTAAAATATATATTTTAGTGAAAGTTTTCTACTTTTACTTTTTACCAATTTGTTAAGAACCAAAGTAAAATGTGAACGGGTGCAGAAGGGATCCCAGCTGGGCAGGGGTGATGGCCAGGCGTGGCTGTCTCGGGTGGGATGGTTTCAGGTTAGCCGCAGGGAGCGGGAGCGAGCTGAGACTGATGTGTGCCCTGTGTTGCCCCCCAGGCTCCTCTGACCATCTACGCAGCCGCTGTGAGGGCTTCGGCAGCGCAGACCTGATCCCCAGCAGAGACCCTGCCACGCCGTCTCGGGATGGCAACGCCTCGGGACGTGGTATTCTCGGCCGCCACGAGTACCCTCCTCCCCGGAATGGGCCCGTCTCCCAGGAGAGTATCCAGAAGAAGGGCGCAGCTTCAACCCACACGGGGGTGCGGCCCCATTCGGCCTCTCCCAGCAGCGAGATGGTCACCTTGGAAGAGTTTTTAGAGGAGAGTAACCGAGGCTCTCCTACCCATGTGAGTGTTATAGCCCAGCAGGACTGACTTCTCTGCAGCAGGTCATTGAGTGCCACTAGCCAGAGGGTCACTGTGAGCTGGCCCTCGGGCCCCAAGCAGCAGGGTCTGCCTCCCCTAGAAGCCAAGCCAGTGTAGCCTATGGCCATCGCCCCCTGGCAGAGTTGGGCCTTCACTGGGTTTGTGGCAGAGCTCTGAGTACTGTTTAGTCTGTTTCATCTCCAGCAGCCACTGGCAAATGTGGAAGAGTCTTCAAAGGACCACAGAGTAAATATTTTAGATCCCAGGGCCTTGGGGTAGTTTTTGTTACAACTGTCTTTGCTCGAGACGCTGTAGAGAGCGCAGGTGTGAGCCATGTCCGGCACAACTGTGCTTTCACGCGGTGACATTTTAATTCTGCATGACTTTCACATGCCATGAAGTAGCAGAGAAGGGTGTGTGTGTGTGTGTGTGTGTGTGTGTGTGTGTTGCTGGGATTGGAACCCTGGGCTTTATATGGTAGTAGTCACGTTAATAATCCTAGCACTGAGAAAGAGGAGACATTGGAATCTCTGAGGCTCACTAGCCAGCTTGCCTATGCTAATTGGTGAGCCCTAGGCCAGAAAAAGACCCCATATTAAAAACAAGGACAGCTGGGCGTGGTGGCGCACGCCTTTAATCCCAGCACTCGGGAGGCAGAGGCAGGCGGATTTCTGGGTTCGAGGCCAGCCTGGTCTACAAAGTGAGTTCCAGGACAGCCAGGGCTAGACAGAGAAACCCTGTCTCGAAAAACCAAAAAAAAAAAAAAAAAAAAAAAAAAACAAGGACATCTTTGATCTTTAAACTATAGTGGAACCCTCCCCAGTAGGGTCCACACCCAAGCCTTTGATGCTAAGGGAAAGGACATAAGTTGGTTTCTGGGGTAGCCAGGAAGGTTGATCTTGAGAAGATGGGCATCCAAGACTTAGGAATACAGTTACACAAAAGCACACGCCACATGTGTACTCACATGTAGAAGCTAAAAGAAGCTGATAGAGAAATGAGTTCCGGAAGCAGAAAAACTAGTAGAGAAGCATTTGGAGACTCCAGACATGAAAACCTTATGCTTACTTTAGGATGTTTCAGCCTGTGTAGAAGGCCAAGTTCCCTGATTTAAATGGTAGAAGTTATAAGTTAATTCAACAGAAGACAGGAGGGGCCAGGGAAAGGAGGCTCAGCAGGTAAAAATGCTGGCCATGCAAGTCTGACGAGCTAGGTTCAATTCCCAGAACCCGCACAGAAAGCTGCATGTGTGGTGGAATACATTCATAATCCCAGAACTCCTCTGCTGAGATGGGAGGCGGGTAGGTTTGCACAGAAGCTTATGGGCAGCAAGTCTGGGCCAAGCAGGGCCTCGGCAGGAGTGAGAGACCCCCACGCAGGTGAGAACCAACTCCCGAGTACCTGCTCACAGTGTAAATGAATGAAAGCAGAACCAGCATGCAGAGGGTGGTGGCTGCTGTGGAGAAGGGCCCAGCTCAGAAAGCTCTGGCCTTACCCCAGACCTGCTGTCTTAGTCAGGCTTTCTATTCCTGCACAAACATCATGACCAAGAAGCAAGTTGGGCAGGAAAGGGTTTATTCAGCTTACACGTCCCACACTGCTGTTCATCACCAAAGGAAGTCAGGGCTGGAACTCAGCAGGTCAGGGAGCAGGAGCTGATGCAGAGGCCATGGAGGGATGCTACTTACTGGATTGCTTCCCCTGGCTTGCTCAGTTTGCTTTATTACATACAGAACCCAGGACTAATAGCCCAGGGATAGCACCATCCACGATGGACCCTCCCATCCTTGATCACTAATTGAAAAAAGTATGCCTTACAGCTGGATATCATTGGGCATTTCTTCAAGGAAGGCTCCTTTCTCTGTAGTAACTCCAGCTTGTATCAAGTTGATCACACAAAACCAGACAGTACACCTGCTGTTTCAGGTTCTTTGGCCTGCTTGACCTCATTTCTTTATCTGTCATTAGTATTTCTTCCACAGCTTGAACCACACCCTACCAGACTGCTTTTGGAATTGGGTGATGTTTTTGGTTGGTTGGTTGGTTGGTTGGTTGGTTTTTCAGATTCACCGTGCTAGAGCAGGCCCTGGTGGACATTAATAGACACAGCTCTTCCTAGGAATGTCCATAGTATAACATGTCAGGGAGCACCACAACTTTGTGGGTTTCTTAGCAGCTACAGATGACTCCTGAGCCACTGGTCCGCCCTTCAGTCTGGTTCCTCTGCAGGTCACAGTAGGCCAGGATCTAACTCTAACAGGGACCCCAGGCTAGAGATGCTAGCCAATGGCTGTGGACTCTTATCTGCATACAGACCTTAGGGAAGTGGTTCATTGAGCCTTGGGATGAGCTGTCTACGTCTGGGTCGCCCATCTCTGGCTTCCACATTCTCCCATCCTGCCTCTCTTTCCTTTCTCAGGAGGAGTGTGTGGGTGGCAGTTACAGTTCTGGTGTGTGTGTCCTGTTTCTTTCCTGTCCTTGTGAGTGTCCACTTTTCCACCTCTTTTCTCTCCTCTCCCCAGGACACTCCCGGCTGCCGTGATGACCTGCTTAGTGACTACTTCCGAAAGGCCCATGATCCCCCAGCCACGGGAGGCCAGCCGGGACCACCAGCTAGGAAAGATGGAGCCAAGATGCCCACCAGCTTCGTGGCTCCCACCATCAAGATGTCAGTCAACACCTCTGAGGGGCAGCAGCTGAAGCCAGGGCACTATGTAAAGCCCAACCTGAGACCATCTGAGGCCGAGGCCCTGGCTGGGATGCCTTCAAGACAGGTCCAGCCTCCCCAGAGCCTGTCTCTGGGTAGACCCAGACAAGCCACAATGCTCCAGAACTGTCACATGCCTGTCAGCCGAAGTGCGTCTCTGAGCAGAGCCTTCAGCCTGGCTTCAGCTGACCTCCTCCGGGCCAGTGGGCCAGAAGCCTGCAGGCCAGAGTCTCCTCAGAAGCCAGGGTGTCATGAGGCTGCAGGAGCCAGAGAGACAAGCACCCACAGCCTGCAAGGCTCCCACATCCTAGCCCGTGAGAGAACTCCAATCGTAGGAAAAGCTGACAGTTCCTCTCCAGGCCAGGGTACCCGAGGCCGGCCACTGGACACAAGACGCTTCTCTCTGGCCCCCCCAAAGGAAGAGAGGCTGGCCCCCCTACAGCAGTCTGCCACAGCTCCAGCCCTTGCTACTGGATGTGGCAGTGGTAGCAACCCCCAGATCCAGCACTTTTCTCCTACTGTAGCTCCTGCGGTCAGGACAAAATCCAAAGTACCACAACACTCAGGGGAGGTAGCCACCGTAGCTCCTGTGCGTCCAGGGCTTGGCACCTCAGAGGGAGATGGGGGCCCAGGGCATGGTTACAGCGAGGGGCTTCTGACCAAAAGCCCTGGCAGGTCTTCTGACTTGGCTCCCCATGTCAAAAGGGGCCCTGATGACTTCAGTCAAGGGAGCAGTTCAAAGAGCACCCCGGCATCCCCAGAGCCTGGTGGGGACCCGCAGACAGTGTGGTACGAGTATGGCTGTGTGTGACTCACATCATGGATCTGCAGCTTGCAAATGCGCCTTCTGATTACAGTGGCCTTTCCCCGTGTTTGCCTGTGGTGTGGGGGAAAGGGTGAAGAATGAGGAGTGGGGTCATCCCTATTGGCTGAAGGAAACACTGTGCCAAGCCCTAAGAGGATCACCCTCCAGGGTCTGGAACTTCTCTACCTGCAGCTTCCAGCAGCTGCCATCTTATGGACAAAGCTGTCTAGCGTGGGAGCCGGTTAGGAGTCAGTGGTAAAATGACTTTACCCAGAAACAGACACTACTGGAGTAGGAATACTCGTCTGCGACCTGTCGACCTCCACTAAAGAGCGTGCGCACGTGTGAGTACATGCACGTGTGAGTACATGCACATGTGCCAGGCTCACAAAGCTACGTCCTGATGGGTCTGGAAACTCCACTCCAGCCTAAAAGCCCATTGATCCTAGGAAAGGCTTAGACTGGGCAAACTACAAAGATTTGCAGGGTTTTGGGGAAAGCCCAGAGCAGGGCTGGCTGCTAAACCTAGGACCCTTGCCATCCTTATTTCTGAGGTCCAAGCACTTCCCTTTAAAATAGGACCAAGCTTCAGGCTCAGCCACAGGTCTTGGCTCTTTGTAGCTGGCTGTTGGGCCCTGCCTAGTGGGCTTTAAGGCTCCTAGGAACCAGCCTTTTGGGACTTCCCCGGCTCGCTTTACAACAAACACTGGATCTGCCAGGCCTAGGGTGTAAGGCAAAAAGATGCCGTATCCCAGTCTGGCAGACGTAGTCACTACACAGAAGGAAGGCCAAAGCCACACTTGTTCTGTAATGTGGCTGTTACACCCAGCCCTCCTTGGCTCAAACAGAATTTTTTTTTATTTCTGAATAACTTTTGGGGGTAGAAACCAAATTTCTGTTAGACACATACACACTTTTGAGGGCCTATTTATGTTCTGAAAGTCATTCTTTCAGGAGTCTGACCTGCTGTTTGTTTGTCTGTCTGGTCTACTTCCTGACATGTTTTGTTTCCTATTGTAATGGTGCTTTTCCTGGGATGGACTAAACGATTTATTTTCTGTTTTGATGTAATGTGCTGAAGAAGAAACAGGGGAGACCGTGAATGTTAACAGGATCCATGGTGAGGGTATTGGGTTATGTGTTAAATAGCCATTTGTTCTGGAAGACCAGGACAGGGCCGAAATAAAGTGGAAAGGAACGTGACTGAGCCCTGGTTTTCTTTGAACGCTGGCTGCATGCAGAGGGCTCCTCCAGCTGTGGAGGTCTATAGTTGTCTGAGTCATTTGGTGTATGAAACTGCACAGCCAGCAAGACGGATGTAAGAACACGTGCCCTGGGAAGTGACGCCAGAAGTAGCATCAGGTGAGTCCAGGTTGGACAGGGGGCTCTGCTCCAGTCAGGAAAGATCCCAAAGCTACAACACTCCCAAGTGCTAGGTCTTGGAATGCGACCTAAGAGCATCGTGTTTAAATCAATGAAGTAGATGAAAGGGAGAAAGGTATATAAATCTTCCCAGGTGACCAAACCTTGTGCTGTCTTCTGGTCCCACTTGATATCTCGGTGGTTCACCAGACTTCCTGTGTGCACCGCTCCTGCCTCCTGGCCCTTCTTTCCTGAGTCCCCGCAATCTGTTGGAGCTGGCAGCTTGGTGGGAACTGCTATCCGTGGAGTAGTCGCTTGGCAGGCTTCGGTCTGTGTGGCCTCTGTAGGATTTAACACCTGGCCAGCCATGCCTCCTTGTTGGCAGCCTCCATCTCACGACTCTGTCCCTTCTGGGACAGCCCTCCCACACTCACGCTTGCAGGGCTCAACCATCCACAGAGAGCCTGTGCGCCGCCCTGAGCTCCCTCAACCTCCACACACCTCCCTGTACTCACAATAGACCTAGGAGCTTCAGGCACGAAGCCTACCCTCCTGCACCCCAACTTCGCAGCTCATCTCCCCGAGCTCTTCATCTCACACTGTCTGTTGTACTGTCACAGAAGCCTAAATTAGGTCTTGATCCTCCTCTGCTGTGTAGAGATCGTACTAGATCCTTGCCCATGGCTACTAGCTCTTTCATTCCAGGCTTCATTCTCCAGCCCCGGGGCCCTAGTTCTGATCTGTCTGCCTCACTGTTTCTTCAGCCCACTCTTGTTCTGTTTAATGTAAAGGCTGCTATTAACTTACGGTGGCACTAAATCCAAAGGGAGCCTGGTCACTCTGGTACATTCTCCCCGGGTGACCTTTGCTCTGAAACACTCTTAGCTCTGCGTCTTGGCAGTAGCCACACCCTGCGCTCTGCAGTCCTGTACACCTGAGGCACACCTAGGTCTCTCATCAACCCCCTCATGCCCTGACAAGCTCCTGCACATCCACAATTCTAATTACAGGCCATTCCTAGGAGGCGAGGAGCCGGCATCCTCAGACCCCTACCTCCTCTGGAATTCTAGATGTACACACATCTGGCTGAGATGTCCCTAAGGTGTCTAGAACCTGGCATCTGCCCCAAAGCTAGGCTTCTATCTCCCCTTCACTAAACTCGGGTGTTTGACGTCCCCTTGTCCTCTACTCTATGTTCCTTCCCTCAGATGATTTCAACTCTTAAGACTTCACATATCCAAATCCAGTCTGGAGTGATGAATGTCCCCTAGCAGCATCACAGAATCAATGTGTAAGGGGTATGTCCTCCTGGGTCCCATGTCCCTCCCTCTACTCCAGTGTAGTCTTTGGGTGTTTGGATAGTACCCAAGTAACAGGTTCTTCATGTTCACAGCATGGGTTGAAATCTACAGAGCTATTTGGGACCAGAGGCTCTAGGGAAAACAATTGAAACAGAACAGTGTGGATTGTCCTGTTAATACCTGGGTCTGGGAGAGATACAGACATAAATCTAGTTCTTATTGAGATAAAGGATATGTGATATTTACAAGTAATAAGCCTTCATTGAAGCCCCATGCAGTTAACTGATTGTCATAGAATGTTCTCACTTTGGTCATGCTTAATGTATTAGTGCCAACCCATCCGTGCATGGCTGGCAGGTAACTGCTATTCCAAAATGAATGTGGGTTGCCACCTTGTCAGTAAGTCAAAGGCAAGACAGGTTTCATTGATGGGTGGGGGGTGAGGTCCCCCATGTTCACGATGTTCACATGGTAGTTAGTGGTCTCCAATCTGGCTAGCCTCACTTGAAATGAAGGTAGGACCACAGTATTCACACAAGACATACCACTGTCTCCATTGACTTCCTAAGTCAAAGATTGGAAAACAAATGTTGAACCAGCAGGAGGCTGGAATGAGAGACCCTTGAGCCCTAAGCCTCCGTGAACTACACCGTGAACCCTTGTCTCAAAGCAAAACAAATTCAGAAGCCAACTACGGGTCCAGCCACGAAGGGAGCATGCCCATTCCTGTGGTGTAAACAAGGCTGATTTCGAGCTGCCTGCATGGTGCAATAGAACAAGGGTGAGGAGGGAAGGGGGTGGGTGTGCGGTGATTCCCCCCTACCCGCTGCAAAACACACCCACTATACATATGATAAAATGTGTAAACCTCTAAGGCATAGAACTAGTAAATTAGGAAGTGGATGAATTTTGATTTTTTATGATTTTATTTTATTATTATTATTATTTTGTTTTTTTCGAGACAGGGTTTCTCTGTTTAGCCCTGGCTGTCCTGGAACTCACTCTGTAGACCAGGCTGGCCTCGAACACAAATCCGCCTGCCTCTGCCTCCTGAGTGCTAGGATTAAAGGCCAGCGCCACCACGCCCCGCTTTTTTTTTTTTTTTGTGATCTTTATTACATTGTTTAATCATAGCTTGACTCATTTACCTTCTGTAAGAGCCATCTTTAACAACTGGTTGGCACAATTCATCCTCTGCCCTCAGGAGCCAGAATGGGCCAACTCCAGCTTCACCTGTATCGCCTCCTCTGGGGAGTGGGCTAGGGAAGGAAGGGACAGAAGATCAAGAAGAAATGGCCCAAACCAAAAGAACAGGGATGGGAAGCGAGACTGGCGGTCCCAACCCGAAATTGGGGTACCCTGATGCTCCTGCAGCAGTTTCTCCTCCTCCTTCTAGCATAAGACTGACCTGGAAGGGGGTTGGGGGGACAGGGGATACTGACTCAGTATCTTGTGATACAGGGGACTCTGGCAGGTCATTCCAAACTTAGCTGCCCAGAGACCATGGCTTGGGGAACCTGGTGTGAGAACTCCTGGCTGACCCGGGTCCCATCCCCATCCACACACCCTTTTGTTTCTCCAAGGAACACCGGGGGGGGNCCAGTTTGGCACGGGTGCTCTGCCTGGTAGTAAACAGCCTGGAGACAGCCAGAGCTGGGGACAAGGATCTCCACTGTCACTGTCGTCACCTAGTGCATGGGGTGGGAGGGAGAGGAAGATGGCCTAGTGACCTATCCCACCCACCAAGTTCATTCCATCCTTCATGTCTCTTAGCTACACGAAATAAGCCCTCTGTTCTTCACCTCCCCGCCCCCAAGTACCTCAAAAAAGAAAAAAATAGGGGAAGGGATTTGGGCTCCTCCATCACTAGCCGCTGTGAAGACTGCACTCTCCTCAGGCCACTGCGGGGCGGTGAGGGGAGAACTGGCCAGCTCCGCCCACGTGGGGCCTGCGCTCACTCAGGTCCGGTCGGTGCGGGTGGATGCCAAGCCAACATCGGACCTGCGCCACGCCCTCGCCTTGCGAGCTGCGTGCCTTCCGTGCCCACCAGAGAGAGGTGAGTGGCTCCACCGCTCGCGGGGAGAGGGGACGCAGACCGGGAAAGCGCAGCTGCGGGCGCGGAGGGAGGACGGTTGACCTTCAGCCATGCGGCTTCCAGACTCCTCCTGTAGCAGCGGAAAATTCAAAATCCAAGCTCAGGCAGGACTAAAGGCCTGGGGCGGGGATGGAGTGGAGAAAGGCTGGGAGATAGCAGTGGAACCTAACACAGAAGGAAGTATTAAAAATATAAAATGAAAATGTGGGCAAGCCGAGCAGGTCGATTAAGCCTTAGCACCTGCTGTCTGCAGCCCGGGCCTGGGGCTGGCTCCTGTATTCCAACAGAACTCCAGCCTCATGCAAGGCACTCTTGCACCCAGCTGAGACTCCCTCCTCAGTATAACTAGACACATTAAAAGAGAACTGGATAGAGAATAACAGCAAAAAGCACTAAATGCTTCCAGTTGGAGCTGTGCCTCACAGGGCAGAGAGTGATAGATTCTTTTCACCTGGTGTTAGTAGCAGCTGAAAGGACGTTTCTAACAGGAAGCCACCCAACTTGCACCTATTAAGAGGCCCTACCTCTCCCCACTGTGCTTTCTTGTGGTGGTGTGTTGTTTTCTACCACCCCCACCCCCGTGTATCATGAAAAGTATCTCTTTGCTCTTATCACTATCCAGGGTCTCTCTCCTCTCTGGGTGTTGAGGATACAGAAGAAAAACTAGTCTCTTGGTCTGTTCTGATGTCCTTCTGTCTTTCTTTCTTTCTGCTTTCCTCCTGTTCCTTGTCCAAGTCCTCACTCCCACTCTACAGGAGTCCAGTTTCTAGGAGCCCGCTCTGAGCTCTCCTATCCTGGAAGGTTCCATCCCTGGTAGTGCCCTAGCAGACCTTGTTCCCATGGTGGTGGAACTAAGTATACAGGGGGGATGGTGGGTGGCGCAAAGCCACAGTGCTCAGTAGATGCTGTGGAGTCTCCTTTAGTTGGGTTCATCCTTGAGGTAATCTGCTGTGAGGGGACTCGGTGGCTGTACCCATTTCCCATAACAGTTATGACAAATGGCCACAAGCACACTGTCTCAGAACAGCACAGATTTATAGCCTCAGAATTTGGAAGGTCAGATCCAAGAGCTCTCAAGAGGATCCAGTGTTTTGTGATGGCTCTGGGTGAGAGACAGTTCTGGGGTAGGGTCCTCTGTCTGGTGGCCTTTCTCAACTAGAAGCTGCCTACACTCTTGCCTCAATCCCCTTTCAGGGCCTTCTGTGTCCCTCTCGACTTGACATGAGATCCACCCAGATAACCCAGATAACCTCCCTATCTTAAGATTTAGTCACACTTATCACATCCCTTTTGGCATTTAAGAAGACATATTCACAGGCTTCAGGGACTAGGACGTAAATATTTTGGGGGATGTCCCTGGAACCTCTATGCTAGGTCTGTGTTAAGTGTCGCTGACACTGGAGGACATCTTCATTGTACCTACGATGCACTAAGGACTTTACAACTCTGCTGGTAGCAGAGCTGGGCTCTGGGGTACCTCTGTCTGAACTTGAGGTGACCTCACCTCTCTGTCACCATTGTTGCTCTCAAGTTACCAGCCCACCCCAAGGCCCAGACCAAGCAAGGATTAAAGCTGACTGAATTGGGGGGGGAGGATGTCTCTGGTCAGGCCTTGGTCTATGTTATAAGTTTGTTGTTAATCTTTCCCTCTGTCATCTCTTTCCCATAGTACCCACATCCCATAGTAAACACCTAAACCATGATCCTAGAAGATGATGAGTTTAAAACTTGAGGGGGAATTTCCTGTAGATGCTTTTATTGTTTGTTTGATTGACAGTTGGCTGTTTGGTTTTCCTGTGGTGCTTTGGATTGAACCCAGGACCTTGTACAATCTCACTCAGTACCTTACTACTGACTTGTATCCCAGCCTGCCCATGCATGCATCCACCCATCTATCCATTCATCCACCCATCTATCCATTCATCTATCTATCTATCTATCTATCTATCTATCTATCTATGGTAACAGGGCCTCACTATGTAACCTGACCTTTAACTCTTGATACCCATGCTTTAAGCTTTGAGTGTTGTGATTACATGTGTGCACCGCCATGCCAAGTTCCAGCGGCTCTCTCTAAGGGCTCTTTGTCATCCTTCTTCCTCCGTGATCCCCAAAGTGATAAAACCCCAAAGGAGGCAACTGTTCTAAAAAGAAAACAAAACTACTCTCCATCTTCCAGCTCCTTGCCACAAAGAATCTTAGCACACTTGAGCCAGAGCAGAAAATAGTAGCCTTCCATGGGTGCTGTGTTACGGAGGGATGGCTTAATGTTCTCAGAGCACCTGCTAGAGCCAAGCCTAGTTCTAGGAGTTTTAGATTTATTAACTCATTTTTTGCAACCCTGTGAAGTATTGTTAGTCATGCCATTTTACAAATGAGAAAAATGGAGACTCGGGGATACTGAAGGTCACAGAGCATCCATGGAGCAGGCAGAGTTTGGCGCATGCTCCATAAACAAGGCAGATGCTACTAAGGCTGCCGAGCAGCCCCATCCTGGCTCATAAAACTGTAGCTAGCAAAGCCCTCTGTGCTTCTCTGCATCGCAGACTCTTCACACCTCTGCTAAACTCAGTTCCTTCCTTCCTTCCTTCCTTCCTTCCTTCCTTCCTTTCTTCCTTCCTTCCTTTCTTCTTTCCTTTCTAGACTGGGACTAGAACCCAGGGCTTTCCACATACTAGTCAAGCACTCTACCACTGAGCTACATCATCTCCAACTGTTCCTTAGGCTGGCTTTGAAATTGTTAGACGGGCCTCAAACCCTGCTCAGCCCACCACATTCTCTAGACTAGCTGGGACCACAGGTTACACCAGCGCACTCAGCTGGTCTCCTGGTTTCTGTGTCAACCAGAAGTGAGGGTTTCCTTATATTGGATTCATAGGGTGGTCTCCATATTAAGCCCATTTTGAGGAAGAAACTGACCAGTAGAGCTGCCTAGTTTCCACAGCAATGGGCTTGCAAAATTCCCCTGAACTTCCCCCTTCCCAAAGAACTCAGCCTGAACAAACCTAGCCTGAAAGCTTCCCCTGCACCCCCCCCCAGAGCCCCCAAAATAGCCCTCTAGATCGGCGGTTCTCTATCACCCTAATGTTGTGACCCTTTAATATAGTTCCTCATGTTGCGGTGACCCCCCCCCCCAAGCCATAAAATTATTTTCACTGCTACTTCATAAGTATAAGTTTGCTACTGCTAATGAATAGTAATGTAAACTTCTGACAGACAGGGTATCTAGGATAGTATATGACCCCACCATAGAGGTCATGACCCACAGGTTGAGAACCTCTGCTCTAGATGCCTGTGCTCATATTCCACCTGGATGTGAGTTGTCCATCCCCTCGAAACACACACACAACACAGGCCTCAGCATCTCCTGTCTGTAGATGTCTCCACTAGTCCCAGTCTTCTGAGAGCCTTCAGGTTACCTAGAGAGGAGCAACACCAGCCATGTGATGCTCTGCTTGTCCAGGCCATCTGATGAATCAGCTCAGGCCCCAGCCTGCTGGTGTGTGGTTGATGCCAGAAATGATCATTCTCAGAGCAGCCAGCCTCCTGCCACCCAGACTATTCTAGAAGGTGCTTGACTCAGCAAGGGTGGGTACTACTGAGGAGGGAAGCTGTCTACCTGCATCCACTTGCGTGATCAGCCCTGGGACATGTTCCACGGTGACAGGAAGCACAGGGCAGGGTAGGCACAGAAGTGAGCTGGCACTTTAGACTTGGGAGGAAGTACCTACCTGTTCGTCTGTTCGTCTGGAACATGAAGAGAGATTTGATCTGAGGCTGGCCAGCTGTGGGCGTTGAAAGGGCAAGCTGTGAGAACAGTTTTTTGTTTGTTTGGTTGGTTTTTTGGTTTTTCGAGACAGGGTTTCTCTGTATAGCCCTGGCTGTCCTGGAACTCACTCTGTAGACCAGGCTGGCCTCAAACTCAGAAATCCGCCTGCCTCTGCCTCCCAAGTGCTGGGATTAAAGGCGTGCGCCACCACTGCCTGGCAAGAACAGTAATTTTTTAAAAGTAGACCATCTTTGCTCTTTCTTAATTCCCCATTCTCTCCTCTGTGTGTATCCACTGCTTCTGCGTCAGCCCCAGTCCCAGTGGGAAGCAGGAACCTGAGGGACAGGATTCAGAAGACTGACCCAAGGAGTGGTCAGGTGGAACTAACATATCTGGGGACCTGGGGCTCCCCCAAGGCCTGCAGGTGGAAAGTAGGGAGAAAGAGGAGAGAAAGGCTGATAAGAGCTGGCACTTCAGTAAGAGGAGGCAGATAATCTAAAGTCACCCTGGCAGAGGGACTAAGTCCCTTGAGTCCCCATTCTCCTCCTATTGTCCAGACCAGGGAACCAAATCAGGGAACCAGGACTCAGTCCTCCAAGAAATAGAGGAGAGAGTGGGTGTGGACAGGCAAAGGAGAACACTCTGAGAGATCCTGCCTGGGTACATGGTCCAATGTCGGCCATTTTCTGGACATTTCCAGAGCATCACCCCAAGTTTTATACTGGAAAATGGAATAAACCCATTGTCACTGAGCTCAGCATAAAGACTAGCTTTCGGCAAAATGCCAAAACAAACAAACAAACAGACAAACAAACATGAAAACCTCCAAACCACAGGAGATTGGGAAAGAAGAAAAAGAGCAAACAGTGCCTGCTGGGGACTGAAAACTGGGCTTGTCTCTGGAACTCAGCCCACGAGGGAAGGGATTTTTGTGGGCATGAAAGATGGTCATTAGTAGAAGATCCCAAGTCAGCATTCCAGGAGCCTTTACTATTCCTGACCCAGGAAGCTTCTGGAGATGATACACAATTCTTTTTAACCTTGTGAGTTGTGTGTTGTTTATAAAGTTGTTGCCAGGTTACATCTGCAGCACAGCAAATTCCACTGCCCATGCCTGACCAAAGAGGTGGAGCAGCCAAGGGGGTGAGCTTCTTTGCTTTTTGGAGGGGTGTTCAAGACAGGGTTTCTCCGTGTAACAGCCCTGGCCATCCTGGAACTCACGTTGTAGACCAGGCAGTCTTTGAACTCATAAAAGGTTCATCTGCCTCTTCCTCCCATGTGCTGGGATTAAAGGTATATGCCACCACACCCAGATTGCCTTTTTAAATCTAGAGTTTTTTTATGAAAGGCAAGGTCAGAATTGCCTCACCTGTACCTCTCCTACCAGTTCCGATGCTCTAAGAAACTGGAGGGTAAGGGTCATGTATCACTCCACAAGGTGAGGTACACATCGATAGGAATCTTAATTCAAGGGCATGAAGGATCTAGGAGTGGTTCTGAGGGGTAGAGTGTTGCTTAGCATGTGTAAGGCTGTGGGTTCAATTCCCAGCACTACAGAGTATAGAGGTATCCAGAGGCACAAGATGTTGTTTGGCCATCTGCAAACAGAGACTATGAGATAGAAACTTGGAGACAGGACCACTAAGGAGAGCCGCCCCGAGCCAGGGGCCATCCACCAGAATTTATGACATAGGTTATTCATAGCACCACAGGAGCTGTGAGGCATGAAAGCAATGTGGGGTTCACTTTATAGCAAACTATTGCCACATCGTGGCTGAACTCCAGAGAGTCGGAAGTGCAGATAGCCAGCTGCCAACGGGCCTTAGAACAGTGTTCTTCTTTCCTGGAGGGAGAGACAGAGGCGAGACGTCATCATTGAGTGAAACAGTTGTAGGATTCTGAGCTGCAGTACATAGTGTCCGGCTGGGCGAGCACTTAGGCAGCACCTCCGTTTTTCAGTCTATGAGGTAGGAAGAATGGGACTCACTGCAGTAAAAACTCAGGCGTAAGCTCTAAAGATACAGGAAACACCAAAAAAACATAGCAGGAAGCCGTGCGGTGGTGGCACACGCCTTTAATCAGCACTGGGGGGGTGGGGGGTGGGCAGAGACAGGATGATCATATACATTCCTATCTAGCTCGGACTTCTCAGGAGTCCCTCAGTATGTAGGGAGAGGAAAGGGGTATCCGGAATATTGAATAGCAACAGCAGTTGACATGGATTGAATGATCATTGCTGTGAGCAGAGTCTTGAGCTGAGAAGGCCACCCTTGGTTTAACTCATGTGACATGACCGACCCTCTCTTAGGTAGTGTCCCCATTTTTATGGCAGGGAAAGGCTCACAAAGTGGTAAAAGACTGAACGAAGGTCACCCTGTCAGTAAGAAGGGCTGGAATTAAAGCCATTTGCTCTGGTTTTCAAACCCTAACTCTTAGCTATATTCAGAATGACAATTTAAACAAAAAGGCAGGAGTGGAGGAATCGGGGAGGGGAGGGGAAAGGGTGGGGGGAGGTGGAGGGGAAGTGTGGTGTGGGTGGGTGGGTGGGGGGAGGTGACAGACATGTAGGTAATCCCTGGGGCTCTCTAGCCAACCAGTCTAGAAGGTGGTGAGCTTTGAACTCAGGGAAATACCTTATCTTAAAAAACCAGGCGGGGTGCTCTCCACACACAGAAGTACACGCATGCATGTACACCACACACAAGATTTACAATGTTCACTACACTCACACATACGAATAAAAATTAAGAAAAAAAAAGATGAACATTTTTAGGCACAAATAGTCTATTCTGGAAAATTCCATTTGTGAACATTTTTCAAAAAGGAGGGATTTCACAATGGGAACCAGAAAGCAGGCTAAGCCAGTCTCTGATGGCACCAGAAGAGAAACACCCCATCCTCCCCAACCCCCACTATTTTGGCTGCTCTTCTACCTTCTGTGAAAAGTTCCACCTAGAGCAGTAATTCTCAACCTGTGTGTCTCGACCCCTATAGGATTGAATGGCCTTTTCACAGGGAAAACACAGATATTTACATTATGATTCATACAGTAGCAAAATTACAGTTATGAAGTATCAATGAAAATAATTTTATGACTGGGGGGGTGGGTCAGAGAATTAATCAAATCAATGCGTTTAAGTGCATATAACAAAGCAAGCCGTGACTATTTGCTACTAGTGTTTAGGGCAGTATGTAGGACAGAGGACAGTAAGTTTTCCTTGATGTCTCCATAAAACCAGAGAAGGTCATTCATAATGTCCTTGACTACACCACTGGCGCGCCTGGTCTGGGATCCAGAGGCTAAGCCCCAGGTTTCTGGCAGGTAGAGAAAGGCCCAGAACTGTGACACCCACCTCATTTACTGACTAGATACGATGTTGGAAACCGAAGATAAACGCAGAAAGGCTACCCCTTTCTACCTTTCTCCCAGCTTCCCATGTTGGGTTTCAGTGTCCCTGGGAGCGCCTGTGGCTGAAGAAGTCCCCTAGTGCTTCAGCAGCTTGGCTTCTTCCGCAGAGCCAGTCTCTAGGTCAGGATGCTAGCAGGGAGGGGGAGGGGGATGCTGCACCTCCGGGACCGGCGAGCGTTCGGGCCACCTCGGCCCTTCTAGCAGGCGCCTCGCCTGTGGCTTGCGGTCAGTGTGAGCTTTAGGGCGTGGACCGACAGGTCTGGCTGTGCCTGACTAGGGTTGGGAGCCGGAGGAATCTTGCACAACGTGGCCCAGAGTGGCTAGGAGAAAGGGACCTGCGTGCCTGCAGGAGTCCCCAGCCTTTCCTGGAGTCGCACGCACTGCACCGGAGGACATCAGGCCCGCGTCCCAGACTGTCGCCCCACAGGTACGTGTTCTCGTGAGCCAGGATCCTTCCTTTTGCCATGGTTACTGGTCGCTGGCTTACCATGGCCGGGAAAAGCGAGGTCTGCTGGGTTCTGGGTCCTGCTCCGGAGCTCAGGGTCGGTGTGCTTGTGCTTGGGGCCAGCGAAGGATGCGGGAGCGGCGGCACAAGAGGTGGGCACACCCCCAAACAGCACCGTGTGCGTGCGGTGAACCCGCAGAACTGACGGTGACCGAAGTCATCAGGGGATGTCTGCCCTGGAGCGCCAGCGCCCCGGGTCCCTCTCCTGGGTCCAGTGTCTCTTTATGCGGTCGCCACTGGGTTTAGCAGCCGCCCCCGCGGCTGGCTCCACAGCCACCTGGTAATTTCTTCACTCTCAAAAAAAAAAAAAAAAAAAAAAAAAAAAGTATGAGACCTCTAACCCTTCATTTACCCAGTTCTGGTGATCTAAAGATTGCACTGGGGTCCTTCTCACACTCGAGTCTGCGTGGCCCTTCTTCCAACAGGCTCTGAGCTCAAACGCTGAGACCCAAACAGTTCCCATGTCCTTTCCTTCTGCTCTGGGGGGTGGGGTGGGGACGGGAGGTTGGGTGGAGCTGGTCCACTGCCAGTCAGCAGGAGCAGTAAGAACACTTGCTGGTCTGAACCCTTAAATCCCCTCTGGGAATCAAATGTCCCACAGAGAAAGCGGGATCCCAGGTCCGGATGAAGGAACAGGTGGATGAAAGCATGACGGGCGCTAAAGCAGCAAGCTTTCTGGGGTTCAGCACTGGGTTGGTGCCAATGTGCCAGAGGCCTTGAACATGTCTTGCTGTGAGGGGGTTGGGTAGGATACCTGTGGGTAGATGAATCAACCCTAGAGTTTAATGAGGTGGCAGGTGGCAGTCGCTTGCCCTCCCATCTGACACAAATCTGAGACAATAGTCAAGGCTATGACTTGCTTCATTCTTTCGGCCCCCTGCCTGCATCTGCACCTCTTAAGCCAGAAGGAGAGGGGAATTTCCTGAGCTCAGTGGGCTGCGCTGCCAGCTGTATAGGGACCACTTTCAGTTCCCTGGCCAGTTCCAGAACTTTATGGCTCATTCAGAGCCACTTCTGTTCATTAGAGTTTGGGGCTCCTCTTCCTCTTTTTTTATTTGTTTCTTCACCCTTTCTCTCCTTCCTGCTCTACACACGCCATGCACATTGCTGGTCCAAATGCCCTCCTTTCAAGCTTCAGTTGACCCTTATAAGAAAAGGGACTTGCCTCTAGAGCTCACTCTCTACTGTAGCAATGAGACCACACAGGCAAAGCTTGCACCTCCAGATAGTGATGCCAACTCTGAGAATTCCCCTCCCCACCCTCTCTCTGCTGCAGCTTCTTGTTGAAAGGCACACAGAAGGAAGAGATTTATGAGACAGGGACTAGAGTCAGAAGGACTGTTAAGCTGAGATCTCCAGGGGCTTATCATCCAAATTCCTGTTTTAGCTGGTAGACCTCAGCCAATGTACTTACCCTCTCTGAACCTTTGTATAGTGCAAGGAAATAGAGGTGACAATACTCACCTGATAGAGTGAATAAAAAAAAATTAAAATTAAATAACGGTGCAAACGAATCCAGTACACGGTAGACCCTAAAGTGTTTTGGGAGATAGTAATACTAATGTTCCCACTAGCCACCGAGGCAGAGCAAACCACTTTAAATGTGTGAGCTCATCTAGGAGCAGTTGATGGCTTCTGTGGGAGGAAGACTCAGTCTTCTTTAAGGGGGTGACCCATGATAGGTCAACTACGATCCAGTGGGTGGCCCCACACATAGAAGTGGGGCTCATACTATTTCTATAGCTCCGAATGGCTCCTCCTCCCCCCCCCCCCGAGAATAAGTAACAACGTGTGGAATAAATCCAAATCCCAGAAGAGTTAAAATGTACACCTCTGGGTGACCAGAGAATCAGAATAGCTGTTGATAGAGGATAGGATCAGCTCCTCTAGCAGGATCGAAGAGGTTGTATTCAAATCCTCCATCAGTCAACAGTATAGTAGTCCCTGCAGCTAATGCCGGAAGAGACAGCAGTAAAGGGCGGCTGCAACAAGACAGCACAAATTGCATTCAGTAGGGCACAAAGAAAGGAGGGCAGGAAGTTGGAGGAGAGATAGAGGTGACAATACTCACCTGATAGAGTGAATTAAAAAAATTAAAATTAAATAACGGTGCAAATGAATCCAGTACACGGTAGACCCTAAAGTGTTTTGGGAAATAATAATACTAATGTTCCCACTAGCCACCGAGGCAGAGCAAACCACTTTAAATGTTGGGGGAAGGGAAAATGGAGGTGAATGTGATCAGAGTAACGTGTTAAATTCTCAAAGAACTGATAGAAGGTATTATAGGTCTCTAAATAAACAAGACAAGCAAGCAAACAAACAACAACAACAACAAAAAGGCTCAGAACACTTGTTCCTGTTGCTCAAAAAGACTGTGATTTAGGAAGGGCTTAGTTTAGTTAGAGGCATGGATGCTCTCTGCTTGTGAATCAGATGGATGGCCCATCTGTCATGGGATCACACACTTGTATAGCAGGAGTCTTGTCCCAACTGTCAACTGGGAGTTCACCCGGGGCTGTAAGTTCTTGTCTTGGTTGGTGAGTGCCCTCCAGTTTAGCACCTAAATTGCAGCAGCAACTCTCTCCAGAGGTAAGGAGTGGGAGCTGTCCCTTCCTTCAGGCTGTAAGACTGAATAGCAGATAGATTGCAGACATCTTAGAATCATCACAATGTGGAAGTCTCCCTCCCCTCCCCTCCTCTTCCCTTCCCTTCCCCATTTCCCTTCCCATTTCCTCCTTCTTCCCTACCCCCTCCCCTCTGCCTTTTCACAGTCTGATGTAGCCCAGGCTAACCTCAAACTAGCTGTGTGATTGAGGATAACCTCCGGCTTCTGCTCCTCTTGTCTTATCTTCCCAGCACTGGGATTACGGGTACCATGCCTGGTTTTATGCAGTGCTAAATATTGAACCCAGGGCTTTGCGTGCGCTAGGCAAGCTTCTACCAACTGAATCAGATTTCCAGCATCCTCCCTTTCCTTCCCGTTGGGTGCCACGAGTTAGTTCATCCTGGGCAAAGATGAAGGGTGAGGACCAGTAGTGACATACACGTCCATGCCAAAGACGTTATTAGAGTCAGCATCTCTGGTCCCCAGTCAGGGATAAGGGAGGAAACATCCTACCTGATAGCTCTCCCAGCATCCATTTCTCAGGAAATCTCTAAGGCATCAGCCCCCACCTCTGGCAACCTCATGACTTCAAAACCAAGAGGAAGAAGCTAAAGAAAGAGTAATTTGGATTTGGGAAAAGAGAATTTAGCAGGAGGCCCGCCCTAGGATAGTGAGCACCTGTGCAGCACCCAGAAGTCTGTTTGCTTTCAGAAGGTTTCTGTGTGTGCTTGGATGACTGTTGTCATACGTTATTGGATCACTAATTGATGAGATAGAGCTCTCGGAGTGGGTAGGCAGGAAGTAGTAAGGGAGAGTACAGCAGACTTGGGTTGCCATGGCAACCTAAAGGCCTGGGGTTACTCTGGCCTGAAGCAAGAAGGATGCTCAGACAGTTTCCACCCCCTCAGACCACAGACCCTCCTGGCTTGATGTCTCTGGCTAGGCTATAGGTTTCCATTGTGATGCATGTTCACCCAGAGCCGATTACCCAACACCTTTAGAAAAAAACCAAAAACCAAAAAATTCACCTTCTTCCTGTTCTCTCATCCACAGCCTGTCTGTCTCCCCCAGTTTGTCAACTTCTGACTTCAGTTTCAGCCACACCAGACTTCAGACAGGCTGCAGAAGATGTGAGTGTTGAGTTGCTCATTCGCTCAAACACTTGAAGTAGTTAGTGTACATTTTTCTTGGTAGAGGACAAAATCCTCTACCAAGTCCAAGTCCAAAATCCAAGTCCTCCATCACAGAGCTAGCTGTCTAAAGGGTGAAGTGGGAGGCTGAGAATATAGCTCAGAGGTCAAAGGGTTGTAGTAAAAGAAGGGCATGGGCATCCAGAAGTCACCAGGCACCAAAGGGTTGCAGCTTGGGGAAAAAAATCTAGTGTCTTACACAGGGCGATAGCTTATGGCATGCAAGCACACCCTGTGTCCCCTCACTTTGCGCTCGCCCGAGATTGGAACCCCGTTATACCTCTTTCTGTGTGAGGTGCCCTAGACTGGCTCTCACAGTCATAATGAGAAGACAGGCTCACCTTTTAGAATTGCAGGTCAGTCCTGGAGGGAAGGACAAAGTCTCAGGGAAGGATGGTGTGGGAGTGGAGGGGAGATTGGTTTGCCCTCTGGGCTCAGGAAGGGCTGCATGGAGGAGTCGGCATTCCAGCTGGGCCGAGAAATTTAGGTATGTGTCATAACCACCCAGAGGGATTGCTGAAAACACAGCCTCCCAGATTCATTCCCGTGTGTGTGTGTGTGTGTGTGTGTGTGTGTGTGTGTGTGTGTGTTCGTAGGCTAGGGTAGAGTTGGAGTTACAGGTGGCGAGGAATAAAGACTCCCCACTTATAAGCATAAGTGCTGTCAATGCAGAGTGTTGAAAGCCAGGCAGCTTATATTAAATATGACAGCCTTGCAGTGCTGGGCACCGACCTAAAGCAGTAAGAGGCCAGTGCACCGACTGAAGGCAGAAAACAGGTTTAATAACCTGAACATGGGTCCCTTCCTCATTGTCCTCAAGTGATTGTGTAATGGGGGTGGGGGGATAAAGCCTATCATGTCTGTTATGTCTGTTACTTATTTTGCCTAGATTTCAATGAAGGCCATGGGTGGATTTATTTGGACATTTTACATCCTGCTTTTCTTCTTCTTCTTCTTCTTCTTCTTCTTCTTCTTCTTCTTCTTCTTCTTCTTCTTCTTCTTCTTCTTCTTCTTCTTCTTCTTCTTCTTTTGATTTCTCAGGTACATGATTTCTGCAGGTCATGAAGAAGACTTGGCTGTTAATACTTTTCTGCTCTAAATGTCTAATCTGGGTAGGGGTAGCTAGAGTAGTAGGCATCAGAAGGAACCAAAGCTTTCTGTTTGTTTGTTGCTGGGCCTCAGGCTAGTTTTTGTTTTGAAAACAGACCCTATTATTTTCTTGCACAGATATTTGTGGATACCGAGATTTTGTTGTTATTGTTATTTTTTTTAATTAAAGTGTTTTTATTTTCTGTGGATGGGTCTTTTGACTACATGTTTGTGGGTGCACCACTTGTGTGCCTGGAGCACTTGGAGGCCAGAAAAGGGTGTCAGATTCCCCCGGACCTGGAGTTACAGATGGTTGTAGGAATTGAACCTGGGTCCTCTGGAAGAGCGGTCATTACTCTTAAGTACTGACGTATCTCGCCAAGTGCTCAGGGTTGTTTTTGTTTAGTTGGTTTGTGTTTTAAGACAGTCTCATTATGTAGTACAGGCATGGTGGAACTCACTGTGTAGACCAGGCGGCCTCAAACTCACAGAGATCCATTTGTGTTTGCTTCTCAACTTCTGGGACTAAAAGCATTTGCTCTCATGCGTAGCAAGATGCTTGCCTTGCTACATCCAAGGGTTCCAAACTCTGCCCCTCAGGATTGCATAGCAAGTGCTCCCAGCCACTGGGCCATCTCTCTAGCTGTGAGTCCAGGCAAGGGCTGGACTCTACATTCAGTCACCCAGGGGTTACTGAGACAGCTGTCCCTAGGATCATCAACAGCTGCTTTTGAATAACTGGGAAAGGGGGTGGCCTTCAAGCTTGGGAAGAAGAAAATGGGGATAATGGTGAGGGCGATGTAGGGAAGAGGACCAGAGGCTGGAAGACAGGCGGGTTACAAGTTGGGGTCACACAGCACAGGGTGCCCAGAGGCTGAGGAATCTCCTCCTGGCTTCACTCTCCAGGATTTTGCTTGGCTCTTGGGGCGCAGCTCAAAACTCACCTCCACTCAGAGGCTCCATCATTCCCACCCTGCCCACACATCTATGATTGGTCCACGTGGCTTGTTTTAAGGCTTTAGACCTTGTCTTGATTGGGGCTGAGGTAGAGGGCACCAACCAGGACTCTTGTCTTCTTTTCCTCATCCCAAGGCCTGTGAGGGTGTTGCCTTTGCAGAGACTTAAGGCAACCTTCCCAATGCTGTGATCCTTTAATATATTTCTTCGTGTTGTGGTGACTCCCAACCATGACATTGTTTCATTACGACTTCATAACTGTGATATGTGCTATGAATCATAATGTAAATATCTGATATGTGACCCCTGTGATAGAGTCATTAGACCCTCAAAAGGATCTCAGCCCACATGTTGAGAACTTTCGGCTTAAGGTCATAGGCAAAAGGGACTAAGGTTGCTAGTAATCTGACATTAAAAATACGAGACATTCTAGTGCCAAGTGGGTGGATGCAGTTTGTCACAAGGGTCCCTGAAAGTGGAAAAGGAGGGAGGAGAGAGAAGACATGTTAACAGGAACGACAGTCATGGATGTAATGTAATGTAATGTGATGTGAAGAGGGTCCAGTCCACCTCTGCAAGTTCTGGAAATGGAAAGCTGTCCACAGCCTAGGGATATGGAAGCTTCTAGAAACTGAAAAAGATGAGGTGACCCCCTTTAAGCACCCTACAAAAAAGGAATTCAGCCTGAGGACAGATTGATTTTAATCCAGTAAACACTACATGGACTCTCAGAGTTGTAAGATGAGAAATTTGTGTTGTTTTCAAACAATCCTGTTTGTGGCAATCTGCTATAGTAGTACCCGGACCAGGAAAGCGCCCTAGAATAAAGCCTTATGTGGAGTCAGACAACCCTGCATTAAAATCATAGCTCACCTGCTTACCAGCTATGTAGCCCTGAGCAAACCGATTTCTGTCTGAGTCTCATTTCCCTCATTTATAGACCAGGAATGACCTGTAGCATAGGGTTGTACAAGAAATAAAACAGATTCAGTCATTAAAGTTGCACCCAACTTTAATCCAGCACTCAGGAAGCAGAGGCAAGAAGACCTCTGTGAGCTCAAGGCCAGTCTGATCTACACAACAGTTATGAGCTCCAGAACAGTTATGTAGATGAACCCTGTCTCAAAAAAAAAATTTTTTTTAATTATAGCCTACAAGATGTCTCATTAAGAAAGGGACTTTGCACACCAGGTGGTGGTGCGCACTCCTTTAATCCCAGCACTTGGGAGGCAGAGGCAGATGGATTTCTGAGTTCGAGGCCAGCCTGGTCTACAGAGTGAGTTCCAGGACAGCCAGGGCTATACAGAGAAACCCTGTCTCAAAAAACCAAAAAAAGAAAAAAAAAAAGGAAAAGTAAAAGAAAAGAAAAAAAAGAGGAAAAGTAAAAGAAAAGAAAAAAGAAAAAGAAAGGGACTTTGCTGTGCACGCCTGGTGGCTCAGTCACTAGGACAGAGTTCAATCACCGTGGAGTGGAAGAAGAAAATCACATCCACAAAGTTATCCCCGAATGCGCTGTGGCACACAGACCCAGGTATGCACGCAATATAATATATACATACTTTAACCTAAAACTGGAGCAATCGTTGGCTGGCAGCCTCATCTTCAGTGGCTACTGCAGATATTGAGATACCCAGGCTTTTCTGGAACCCCCAAGAAGGTGTTGGTACTGGGCCCTCCGAGAAGTGAAGAGTCTTACATTTCAGGGCCACTCTTTTTTTTTTTTTTTTTTTTTTTTTTTTTTTTTGGTTTTTCGAGACAGGGTTTCTCTGTATAGCCCTGGCTGTCCCGGAACTCACTTTGTAGACCAGGCTGGCCTCGAACTCAGAAATCTGCCTGTCTCTGCCTCCTGAGTGCTGGGATTAAAGGCGTGCGCCACCACGCCCGGCTTCAGGGCCACTCTTAATCCACACCTGGCCCTCTTTTAGAACCACAGGACCACCAGGAATCTAGGTGACATAGGCAGAGCCTCGTTAAATATAAATAAGCACATGCTGGGTAACACATAGCTCCCAGAGACACAAGTCAGGAAAGGCCCCTTGTAGTCAAGTGGCAGATGGCTGGTTGCAAGCATTGCTTACATTGCCAGAGCCCCTGGGGAGCCCCTCAGCCCCTCCACCCTGATTAGCTTCAAATTGGTGGAGTAATTTGAGTCCCCCAAAACCCTGATGGTAGTAGATGGTACTCCATCACCACTGGTCAAGTTGATCTGCCCAGCCTCTGCCTTGGCTCATCAGATGGCAAGACAGGCTCACCATTACCACCACCGCCACCGCCACCACCGCCACCACCATCACCTCACTGGTCCTACTAGTGCTGGCTGCTTTGCTGGGTCTCATCATCTTGGAGCTTCACAAACTCAGACACATGTATGATTCTCAAAGCTACAGGATGTGGAAGTGGACTTGACCCTCAGGTCTGAGTCAGACCTGTGCCCCTACCCACTCACCTGTGGCCTCCAAGTGGCCATGGGATTGCTCCCATATGCAAGAGACCTTACATGCAGACCCCAGGGGCTACTTATGCTGTCTCTCATGCTGCCTGCATTTCTGGGGTGGGTAACTGAAGGTCTCGTGGTTTAGGACTCTGTCTCAGAGCAGACCTTGGCTTCAAAACAGATGGCAGCCAGCAACCACCAGAGCAGCTGAGGAAAGTTCACAGCTCTTTAGAGACAGGTCCCAGAAGTAGATTTTTATGCGGAGGCACGATAGGGACAGTGTTTAGTCCAGTGGGGTCCATGGTACTTCACCCCTGCAGTCACTGGGACACGGGTATAGTGGAGACATATAGCCTGTCTTTGGCTACTTTGTGGGTTCTTCTTTCTTTCACCCTTCTCCACCCCTTTTTTTGCCATCCTTTCATCTCCCTAACACTAGGTAGGAGATAAAAAAGGATAGAAAGGAAAGGGGGTGATGCTATCATCAGACCACTTCCTCTGGTTAGGGGTGTTGTGTTCCTTGAGGCAAGATTGTTTTTCACCATCAAGATATCTCTTGTTTCTTTTTTTCTTTTTTTTTTGTGAGCAACTACTTAACAAACCGAAACCACCCACCCACCATACCTTTTGGGGCCCTAACATTTCTATAACCTCTGAAAAGTCCCCCGAATTCCAAATGTCACCCAATCTCAAAAACTATCGGCAGCTGGAAAAATTACATCCTTGCTAGAGCCTGAGGCAAATCATGGTCCTCTGCTGTGGACAGTCTGAAGCAGCCCCATATCCCACAACTGGGATTAAAACAAAAATGTTATTATTTGTGTGTGTGTGTGTGTGTGTGTGTGTGTGTGTGTGTGTGTGTGTTTTATTTTGTTTTTGTTTTTCGAGACAGGGTTTCTCTGTATAGTCCTGGCTGTCCTGGAACTCACTTTGTAGACCAGGCTGGCCTCAAACTCAGAAATCCGCCTGCCTCTGCCTCCCGAGTGCTGGGATTAAAGGCGTGCACCCACCACGCCCAGCTGTGTGTGTGTTTTAAAGAACCTAAAATTCTAGAATTCTAACTACAGAGAGATGTGGTGATACTTGTCTGTAATCCCAGCATTCCCATGGCTTAGGTAGCAGGATCATGAGTCAAGGCTACATAGTCACGTTTCAGTTACCTGAGTTATATAAGACACTGTGTCTTTTTTAACCAAGAGAGGGAAAGGAGGGAGTTGAGAGATCCATGGGTGACAGGCCTGGCCCATTCAGTTCTTCCATCTTCCTCTCCCACCCTGCTCTGCATGGTAGCTTCTCTTTACATTCTTGATGGCTGAAGGGACAAGAGCCTGGAATAGGGACCAGGCTTTGTTTTTCTTGATGCTACAGCAGTGTGTGGCAGACTTGTTGCTATTATATGATCGTAGGTTTTATAGGAGAAATTTGTAAAGGACAGGGACTAATAGGGCCTCTGCGGTTCCTGAGGCCACTGGGAAGTGTTGCTATCGAAGATAAGATTCCAGAGCCAAAGCACCCAGCAAGGACTCTGTTTTCTCCCACTGTGTGGGTCTTTCATAGGACATAGACTAAGGAATCCCTCTACCAATATGCCCAAGGCTTGGTGGGTTTGCTGGGGGTACCTATTCCCCCCAGCAATGTGCATTTGCTAGCAGAGGTAGGACATTTTTCTGGTCCCTGGGTGTCCTGGAGGAGGTTCACAATCCTGTTACTGGTTCCTGAAGATGTACATGGTAAAGGTGTGGGAATAAGGTCTGTGTGTCCTGCTAAGCTGGGCCACTCTGCAAGGAGGGCCAGAGGTACTCTCTATGACCAGGTATGACCCAGGAAACAGCTACCACCAGTCTTATATTCTCCCCTTCCCCGTGTGACACCATGGGCGGTCAGCTACACTTGAGATCCCAGGCATAACATCTGACTCTAACAGATGGCTGCCCTAGAACAAGTGGCAGCCTTGTAACATAAGACCTCCAATCAGCAATAGATGTAGTGACAGTTGAAAAAAGTCTGTCATATGCTGGCGTTTCTTGGCAGAATCCTTAGCTAACACTACCCTATACTCAGACTTTAGCAGCTTGTTCTCTGGAGAGGACAGGTCCTAGACATCGCAGTGATATCGTGTCCCCTGGGCCATCTGTGTGTGGTGTGCTTGGGCTCTGGATGTACTGCGAGATGGGTTTTCAAGGACTCTGCTTTGGAAGGAAATAGCTAAGCCAAGAGAACGAGTCCCCTGACATCAGCCTCAGACTTCAGCCACAGCTCAGTCATCTTTTAGTGCTTAGCCACCATCCATGAAATTCTGGCCCATGGAGCCTGAGTTTTTCCACATATAACTGAGGGGCTGGGCTGGAGAACTTTCTACAGTTTAGCCAGTGTAGTAAGCTGGCAGGGTTCTGCACTTGGAGCTTTGACCCTGACACCACTGCTCTGTGGGTCTGTAGAGAAGGTTCTACTTGCCCATCCATTTTAGTGTTGACTAGGGAACTTGGCAGAACACTTATGTTCAACCAATTCAGTTCGGCTGGGATAGAGCCCGCCATTGCATACATTTAAAAAAAAAAAAAGGCTCCAAGTGTTTTCCTACAAATGTGGCCAGGGCTGAGATGTTAGTGGCTGGGAGGAAGGGTTTGAGGTTAGGAGTGTTAACAGTCAGTTTTCCTGTCCTTACCCATTGCTAGTTTGCCAGCCATCAACCACAGACCTGAGGGGCTTCAGGGAAAACTCCAGGAGTGGGTTTCAATGTTCTGTGTCTCCTGGTGTCTAGCATGTGCCTGAGGCGGTGCTAGCTAAAATTTGGGTACTCAACTCTTGCTGAGCACCTGTCTTAAGTCAAGGCTTAGTGTTTTCCCAGAGGCTGCTCCCCGACTCCACCTGAAGCATGTAGAAAGCCTAAGAGAAAGGAGGGTGTGCAAACGGATCTCTCTGCCGCCCGCCTGCCCGCCCGCATCCTCCCGCTGGTGGGTTCCTCAGCAACCGCCCAGCCTGACACCAGATTGAAGTTCACATGATTCTGCCTCAGCTCAGGAATGGAGAGCTTCCAGCTGGGGATTTTCTAGATGAGCTGGGATGATTTTTTTTTTTTCCCTGCAGGATTGAGAGAGGGAGAGCTTGTCCGTGTGCAGCGTTGTCCAGACACTGCCAAGTTGAGCCGTAGGAGTACAGTGAAGGATTGAGGGTAAAGCCTAGCCAAAGAGGCTGAATCAGAGGACTCTTGCTAGGTTCTCTCACAGAGAACTCTCAGGGCTGCAGGGGGCGGACCTCACTGCTGCCTCCCCATTTCCTCCTCAACTGCCTGTGGACTCCTCACTGCCTTCCTTTGCCCTAGCAGGAGGCTCTAGAAAAAGCCAGTCAGTGTGGGTAATGGGGCTGGATAGTTTCCAAACTGACCTTCTTGTGGGACAGAAATCAATTTAATTGACCTGTTCTTAAAAGACATGAAATAGAAGAGACTATACCAGTGTGAAAGACAAGCATCAGGTAAGCACTGTGTGTGTGTGTGTGTGTGTGTGTGTGTGTGTGTGTGCATCTATATGTATGTGTCTGTGTGTGTCTCTGTGTGTATGTGTGTGTGTATGTGCATGCATCTATATGTTTGTGTCTGTGTGTGTCTGTGTGTGTGTATGTGCATGCATCTATATGTATGTGTCTGTGTGTGTCTCTGTATGTGTGTGTCTCTGTATGTGTGTGTCTGTGTGTGTGTTATGTGTGTACACAGCCACACTCTCAAATGTTTCTTGCTATTGTTTGTGGTTTGTTTTTGTTTTTGTTTTTCTTTCAAAGGTAGCAATTGAGTACCTGATTGCTTTTGTTCTGGATTCCGATTCACCCTGACTTACTGTGTAAACTCCAAGACCTGGTTCAGCCTCCTTGGGCTTCAAGTTCTATGAAATGGGTTAGCCATGCCAGCCCCACCCAACATACAGGGATTTGCTAAGACTTTGAAACTGTTACAGGATATTAGAAATGAGACTGAATTGTCTTTGTTATTGTAGAGGTGAGACTATTTTGCAGGGAAAGGTGGGGATAGAAGAAAAAAAAAAGAGTTGATTTCTATTTCTTCCTGGGGGAAATTCCCTTTAAACCTGCCTTCACGGGACAGCTGGTTACCCTAGTTCCTCTGGAACCAGCCTGTGTAAATGTCTGGAGGCTTGGCCAGCTGAGGGAAAGGAACCAAGCATGCGGGAACTCCCCAGCTCTGTGGGCTGAGGCTCTGGGTGGTCCCCGGCACCAGGAGACTCTGTCTGAGTACGTGCTTAGTGTGGTATGTAGAGGGATGGGTACTGGGGAAGTAGTTATTCACGAGCCAGGAGAGATCCAACTCTCCAGCTCTGCCTCCTGCCTAGAAGCAGCTTCTTCCAGGGTTGCTTCCTTCCCATCAGGGCTTCATGTGGCCATTAAACCTGTGGTGATATCTACCTGATTGATTCGCATACGTGTAAAGATCTGCCTCTAGGAGTTGCATCAACTTCTGTGCATTTTTTTCTTAGTTTCTCAGTTAGATGGTAGAGAGCTGTTTCCACTGCTTTCTGCATATCCCTCCACCATGGGAGGCTAAGGACAGGGTGCCTAGTAGGTCACGTCATCTAGGAGCAGGAGGCTAACCCACCACAAAGCCGACTGGTCCCTGTGGTAGCATCTGTGAGGCCTGGAGGCTAAAGCTGGTTGCTCAGTGGTGACCCTGATCAAGGGTCAGAAAGTCGGAGACAAAGTTTAAAGCCTTTTCAGCTGTGGAATCTCTGAGGGGCAGGCCTGTCTTTGACTATCCGGGTTCTTCTCATTGAAGCTGTGGAGTGGACATCCAGAAACTGTGCCTGGCTAGCAGAGGACTCCATGCAAATGTGCCTCTGCGTTTCCACTTTGAAATACTTCTGTGTCTGGTGTGGCATTTAGTTTTTAAAGATTTATTTTATTTATTATATGTAAGTACACTGTAGCTGTCCTCAGACAATCCAGAAGAGGGCGCCAGATCTTGTTACGGATGGTTGTGAGCCACCATGTGGATGCTGGGATTTGAACTTATCACCTTTGGAAGAGCAGTCGGGTGCTCTTACCCGCTGAGCCATCTCACCAGCCCCGGCATTTAGTTTTTGATTTGAGTTTTTTTTGGGAGAGAAGCTCTCCTGGATCTCAGGTAGAAAGGGGACAGTCCAGAGAAGACATGGCTTCCACTGCAGGGCTTTATCCTCCATCTCACTTTCCTACTTCTGTTAGTGAGGTCACTGCCCTAGCACCTAGCTTCAAAATCCTCACCCATCTACCTCTGCACCATCTACTCCAACTCTGTCTCCTTCCCCACCCATGCCTCACTCATCAACTCTCACATTGATGTATCTACCCATTCATTCATTCATTCATTCATTTGCCCACTCACCCACATTCCCATCTGTTCATCCACTCCTTATCTGTCCATCTCCTTCCCACCCAGAAACTCCACCCACTTACCTGTCTACCTACCTATCTATCTAACAATTCTTGAGAGGCTAGAGGACCAAGCATCGAAGAACCTCTCCATTTCCCCGACTTTTCCTTTCCATTTCAATTTGTTGGTATTCTTGTCTCCTCTCTGGACTTGTCTGCCTTATATCTACATCCTTTTGTGGCAAGCTACTTTCAGTTCCCCAAAGGTACTCATTCTCTCTCTCTTGCATTTGATAGCATGCACACATTTTCCACAGGCAGAAACAACTCACTCTTTGGGCAGCTCTTCCTCTTCCTCTTCCTCTTAGTCTGTTTGTCACTGCTCAGGAAGGTTTTCCTTACTGCATTAGGCTACCTCCAAGGAACTCCTACAAAATCTTGTGCATATCCTGAGTTTACTTCATTTATCTGCTCTTCTTCATGAAGCTAAAATGAAAGCTGGATGTTAGGGCCAGCGTATAGTGTAGTAGTGTAGTGCCTTCCATACAATGGACATTCAGTGACTGTTCTAGGAAGAATGTTTAGATGGATAGATAGAGGTGGGTGGCTGAATGAATAGATGGGTGGATAGATGATGGATGGACAGACAATGCATGGATGGATGCATGCATTAATAGATGCATGAATGAATGATGGATGAATGGATGCATGGATGGATGATTGATTGATGGATGGATGATGAATGGATGGATGGATGGATGGATGGATGGATGGATGGATGATGGATGATGGATGATGGATGATGGATAAAGATGAATGGTTGTTGGATGTATGCATGACAGATGGGTGGATGGATGGAAGGATAAGTGGGCGGACAGATGGATGGATGCATAATGGGTGTGGGATGATAGGGGATAGATGAGTGAGTGTGTGAGTGAGTGAGTGTGTAAGTGAGTAAGTGAGTGTGTGAGTGAGTGAGTTAGTGTGTGAGTGTGTGAGTGAGTGTGTGAGTGTGTGAGTAAGTGAATGAGTGAGTGTGTGAGTGAGTGTGTGAGTGAGTGAGTGAGTGAGTGAGTGAGTGAGTGAGTGAGTGAGTGAGTAGGTAGATGGGTGAATAATTGAACAGCCAGTTTTTGACTTGTTAGATTTGTGGTTTGGAAAAATAGCTTTTAGGTGGTAAACTGTAGACATGAACCTGACTTAAGGCAGTTGTACTGACTTCAGGAAAGAAGTCTTGATCAAGCCTGGTGAGAGAAAGGAAGAAAAGAGATACTTTCAAACACTTAGTTGAAAATTCTACAAGTTGGCAATTTACTTAAGTGAAAGATGATGGAGAAAGCCAAAGGTCACCCATTCATGGTGTATAACTGGGCAAGGGGGGCATCTTTTCTAAGGACAGGTTAGTGGACAAAATGTTGTGCCAAGTCTGGACCCCACTGAGCATGTCCTGTGGCGTGGCAGGAGTGGTTTGTGCAGCCTCCAGCCTTGGGAGAGCAACGGGAGCCGTCAGTGTGCAATGGGATCGGAATCACGGAAAGCATTCCTGGAATAACAAGAGTGAGCAGACACTGATTATGACAGAGGTGAAGAAACACCCTTACATCCACCTGACACTGCCTCTCTTGGAAGTGATTAGTGCGTGTGGCCTTCCTGACTTCTGGGCGTTGAGATTCCCTGGGGGGTGGGAGCACCTTCTCATTTTATTTAAGTCCCCCATGCATGTAGCCTGGCCCTGTGAACACTGCACGTTTTCACAAATACCTGCTCCACGAATCCTAGAGGTACTGGTCTGTTGGGCAAACTGTCTCTTTGGACCTTATGTCAGGAAAGAAAGAAAGAAAGAAAGAAAGAAAGAAAGAAAGAAAGAAAGAAAGAAAGAAAGAAAGAAAGAAAGGAAGGAAGGAAGAAAGGAAGAAAGGAAGAAAGGGAGGAAGGAAGAAAGGAAGGAAGGAAGGAAGAACAAACAGGGTTGTGAAGGTTGAGCCAGAGTACAGAAGTGGAACCTTGATATAGCAAACATTTTGGAAGCTAAAGGAATAGACGCAGGGACACTTGCAGTCACCACCCATGAGGGCCACTGGAAGAAGCAGAAGCAGTCTAGAAATGCCCAGAACCTGTGCCCTTGTTCTGCCCAAAGTTCCTGCTGGGTTTTCAGTGCCTTCCAAGTGCCTCTGCTTCGTGCTTCAGGGACTCATGAAAGAAGGCTTGCTCAGAATCTGAGCCCATGACCTTCTAGATGCTCCTTCTGGTGTCCCACTACTCAAAAGGTGGGTGTGGCCTACGGTCCAGCAAGCCTGCATCCCCTGCATCTCCTGCATCTCCTGCATCTCCTGCATCTCCTAGGAGCTTGTTTGAGGTGGAAGTCTTTAAAGTGCCCCTTTCTCAGACTCGGTCAGTTTGGAAACTCTGGAATAGGAGTCTCTGCAGTGTCTTAAAACCTCCAGTGGATTCCAACGCAGACAGTTCAAGAACTGTTGTTCTTTTTGATCCAAAGTGAACGTGGGAGGCGCCTCAGCCTAACTGTAGTCGGTGCTGCTTCTTGGCTCTGCAGGCTTGAACATTTCTGACTTTGGTTGCAAGAAGTAGCTTACTGCTGGCTTAGGAAAAAGGAAGCTATAAACCTCACCCCGCCCTACCCCACACGTCCATACACTCACCACTAGTAAACAACAGAGTGGGGCCTGGTGACTATCAGGGAATTTCCAAGACCTGACAGGACATGTTTCAAGATGGAGGCTTTATCTGCTGTGGTCTGTGGAATCCTGAAGCCTGTGCTCCCTGCCCTCTTTTCTCTCCAATTTTATGTAGTATGTGTGTGTGTGTGTGTGTGTGTGTGTGTGTGTGTGTGTGTGTGTATGTCTCTGTGTGTCTCTGTATGTTCATATCTTCATGTGTGTGTCTGCATGTGTCTGCATGTGTGTGTCTGTGTGCATGTGTGCATGTATGCCTGTGTGTTCTTATGCGTGTGGAGCCCCAACATTGATGCCAGGAGTCATCTCCAGCCATCTTCCTCTTTTATTTATTGAAGCAGTCTCTAAATCAAACACAGGGCTCCCTGAAATGGCTGGCCTGCTTGTTCTTGGAACCTCCTATCTCTGCTGTTCAAGGCTAGAATTACAGGTGGTTCACCAGGCTCACCTGTCATTCACGTGTGCTCTAGGGGGTCTGAACTCTGATACTCACACTTGTATGGCATGTGTGTAAAGGTCAGAGGATAACTGTGGGACTCTGGTCTCTCCTTCCACTATTTGGGCCAAGGGGCTTAAACTCAGGTCATCAGAGTGCTGGGATTAAAGGCATGCGCCACCATGCCCGGCTCCAAGTCTCTCCTTTTAAACCCCACTTTTCTTACCTGAAAAACGAGAAATGACTCTTACCTAGTCTTCTAAGAAGCCCCTAAACAGTCCACACTGCAAGGGCAGGGGAGTCAGGGTGGGTGCCAAGGAAAGTCTTTCCAGGAAATGACAGTTACCATATCTCTAGAAGAGAAGGAGCGGGTGCCATGGTGGGTGGTGCCATAGTGAGTCAAACTTTGGGAAGGAGTGACTAGGCAAGACCCCGGTGCAGGGACTGAGGACAGAAGACAGGTCCTGTGTCCTCAAGGTGGGGGTGGCAGGCAAGGTTGGGGAGCTGATACCAGTTTGTGGGCCACGAGGATCTGGCAACGGTGCTTGGATTTTAATCTAGGTATGAGAGAGGTTGCTTCCAAGTGTCTAGAGCAAGGGATGATTTGGGATGCTTCTCTGGAGGCTGGCTATGACTGGCGTGGGCCTGGGTGGGAAGTTTGAGATGGGGTTGAGTAGAGGCAGAGATGAGGTGGAGAGGAGAGATAGGACAGAGAGTAGAAAGGATCTGGAGGTGCTTTTGTTTTTTGTTTTTTGTTTTTTTTCGAGACAGGGTTTCTCTGTGTAGCCCTGGCTGTCCTGGAACTCACTCTGTAGACCAGGCTGGCCTCGAACTCAGAAATCCGCCTGCCTCTGCCTCCCGAGTGCTGGGATTAAAGGCGTGCGCCACCACGCCCGGCTCTGGAGGTGCTTTTTTGAGGAAGGAAGTTGGTTGGGTTGAGAGGAGGGAGGAGCTTTCGTGGAGGAGGGGGCTGGGCTTCTTGTATGAGTTAGAGGGAGTTGGAATCCAGGTGACAGGAAGGGTGGCTTTGAACCAGACCCATCTCCTGCTCATTTAAAAACTAATGAGAATTCTGGTCCCTTTATCCAGGAAAAGTAATTACACTGTGGTCTACCTTATCCTAAGGGCACATATCCAATACCCCCAGCAGATGCTGAAAAGCACAGATGTGTAGAATTGACCTCTACACCATGAGTTATCAAGCATGTATGAACCTGTACCCATGGTAGTTTAATTTGTATATTAGATGTAGGAAGACATGAGCAACAACTAGTAATAAAGTAGAATAATTACAACAGTATACTGTAATGACTTTGTGTGAATATAGTTTTTCCCTTTCAAAATGTCATTTTATTTTTAGACAGAATTTTACCATCTAATTAGCCCAGGCTAGTCTTGAACTCTCAGCGATCCTCCTGCCTCCACCTCTAATTATTGAGATTATAGATGTGTGGATATGTTCCACTACCCATATATGTGTGTGTGTGTGTGTGTGTGTGTGTGTGTGTGTGTGTGTGTGTGTAAAGCATATATGGTTGGTGGTATTTGTGTGTGTAACATATATGGTTGCTGGTATTTGCTTATCATTGTTTAAGTGACTGGCTCTTGCTCTGTACTTCAACGTGGCACTGAAACCACCTGACTCAGCTTCTTAAGTTCAAAATACCTCAGTGTGCTTCACTTGCCTCTCCTTTTTTTTTTTTCTCTCAATCACTGTTAACCTTGGGTGGCTGAGATCAGGGATGTGGAACCACAGGTCAGAGCAGGTCACTGTGCATAGTTATCTATAAGGCTGAGAACGACTAAAGAGAAACTCACTGTGTTAGTCCTTAGGCACCTTGGGACTGGAACTGTGGGGGGCAGATATCTCTGTGTCCCTTCTCATAGATTGGGCCAGCTTCTCTGCCCATCTCTGCTCTGGTAGCCCACCTTCTACTCTAGCTCTCTTCTCCACCTCATCTCTTCCTCTACCCAACCCATCCAGCCCTCCCACTCAGGTCCATGCCAGACAGGTGGGCAGGCACCAAGAGAGGAGATCTGGGGTGTTGGGGTGGAGGACAAGACTTGGTGCAGGAGAGAACTACAGGAACATGGAGCCTTGTGATCAGCTGAGACTTGGTCATGGTTTCTTGGGGGTTTCCCTCTGGAACAAAGGTCACTATTGGCTTGTAGGCATCACACAACAGCTTAAATTTAGATTCCTTAGTCAGGTAGATTGTAGGTTCTACAGGGGAAGGAAAATCAGTTCTTGGCTAGGGGTAGAGTGAGGGAAAAAAAATCTGAAAGCTCACAGTAACATGTCACCTTCCAGATGACGTCAGCATGAACATTCAGGAGACCCGTGGCAGTAAATTTAATCAGGAGACAGTTGGCAAATACTGAATCTAAAAGGGCTTCTTCAAGGAGTATAATGCCAAAAAGCCTTTAAAATGCCACTTTGTCAGGACAGATGGTATGTGCTGTCACCCCAGCACTGAGGAGCCCGAAGGAGGGTTGCGAGTTTGATACCCCAGTCTATGCTACACGGTGAGAAAAAGCTGTTCAAAAATAATAATAGTAATAAAGACTAAAAAGAGAAAACGGAAAGTGCTGATATAGCCCAGTGAGATTTTTTTTTCAGCTGAAAGAGAAGGGTTAAATCAGCAGAATAGTTCAAGCCTCTCCTGTTTTGATAGGCTTATTTATCAAACACACTGGCAACAAACCATTCTACTCTACCCTTAGGTATGATTGTGGTCTGGAGTTCCCTTTGTTAAATTCTCAATGCAGTAAATGGCTCACTAATTTGGCCAAGAAGCAGAGCATCTTTGAGCCTTCCTTTTGCCCCTGCTAAAAATTACAACTCACCCCCTTGGCTCCTGACAAGGAATACCATGCACCCTCCCATCCATCATCCTCCCGATACCGACCAAAAGGGAAGGTTTTTGTTTTCAGATAGATTTATTTATTTACTTTGTGTATATGAATTCAGACACACCAGACGAGGGCATCGGATTCCATCACA
>LR751432.1:42500-112804 GCA_902729485.2 Mus minutoides | reverse complement strand
AAACTCAGAAATCCACCTGCCTCTGCCTCCCAAGTGCTGGGATTAAAGGCGTGCACCACCACTGCCCGGCCTGGTCCAGATTCTAAGTGAATATAGAGTATAGAACAGTGCCTGACAATGACAGGTATCACATAAACGGTGGCTATGATTATTCAAAGTCTTTTCCACCTTCACTTCTAGGGGGTCTGCCTACCACCAGTGATGTCTAGATCCTGATACATTTGCATCACCTTCTATAAACAAGATGGCAAGAGAGAGATTGGCTCCATCTCCAAGCCCATGAGGAGTAAGGCTCCTTCTGGCCCAAAGATGGGGAACATCACTACAGAAAACTCCTCACTCTCTTGCACCATAGACCACACCATCCACCAGACACTAGCCCCAGTGGTCTATGTGACCGTGCTGGTGGTGGGCTTCCCAGCCAACTGCCTGTCCCTCTACTTCGGGTACTTGCAGATCAAGGCCCGGAATGAGCTGGGAGTATACCTGTGTAACCTGACCATTGCAGACCTGTTCTATATCTGTTCACTTCCCTTCTGGCTGCAGTACGTGCTTCAGCACGACGACTGGTCCCATGGTGACCTATCCTGCCAGGTGTGTGGCATCCTCCTCTATGAGAACATTTACATCAGCGTGGGCTTCCTCTGCTGCATCTCCATCGACCGCTATCTGGCTGTGGCCCACCCCTTCCGCTTCCACCAGTTCCGCACCCTAAAGGCAGCGGTGGCCGTCAGTGTGCTCATCTGGGCCAAGGAGCTGCTGACCAGCATCTACTTCCTCAATCACAAGGAGGTCATTGAAGACGAGGACCAGCACCGAGTCTGCTTTGAGCATTACCCTATCCAGGCCTGGCAGCGTAGCATCAACTACTACCGCTTCCTGGTGGGCTTTCTCTTCCCCATCTGCCTGCTGCTGGCCTCCTACCAGGGCATCCTGCGGGCTGTGCGCCGCAGCCACGGCACACAGAAGAGCCGCAAGGACCAGATTCAGCGGCTGGTGCTCAGCACCGTGGTCATCTTCCTGGCTTGCTTCCTGCCCTACCACGTGCTGCTGCTGGTACGCAGCCTCTGGGAGAGAAACTGTGAGTTTGCCAAGAGCATCTTCAACATCTATCACTTCTCCCTCCTCCTCACCAGCTTCAACTGTGTAGCTGACCCGGTGCTGTACTGTTTTGTCAGTGAGACCACTCACAGGGACCTAGCCCGCCTCCGAGGAGCCTGCCTAGCCGTCCTTACCTGCTCTAGGACAAGCAGGGCCAGGGATGCCTACCCTCTGGGTGCCCCTGAGGCCTCTGGGAAAAGTGGGGCCCAGGGTGAGGAGCCTGAATTGTTAACCAAGCTCCACTCAGCCTTCCAGACCCCTAGCTCACTGGGAGTGGGAGGGCCCCCCACAGTCGGGTTGGCCTAGCTTGAGTCACATGTATGAGGCTAAGTTAGGCCCTAAGCTTTCACCAACAGGCCTTGTGGTCGGGAGCTTGCATGGTGGCTGTCTCCCACTTTACCATGTATAGGTGCCTCTCTCCTCAAGAAGGAACCATGGTCTTGGGCCACAGCCAGGTCCCTCTGGTCCCTGGAAGCCTGCTCTGTGTCCTGAGCCTGGGCACTGCTGAGTGTGTGAATGAGCCCTGTCTCCTCCCATGTTCTTGGTGGCTGCCTGGGCTGCAGATGGGAGGGAGTCAGAATCATCACTTCTAGGAGATTTGCAAAGAGCAGCAGGCCTGGGGTGTGGAGAGGAGGGTAGGACCCTGCGTGGTCACCTGCCAAGCCTTCCAGTGCCCCTGTTGTCACAGATGATACCAGCCCAAGTGTGCTGCGGTCTTGTGTGACCCAGGAAGCTGTATAGTCACCATCAGTACTTGAGCTTGCCGCTAAACTAGTCTAGACCAGAGGACTGGTTAAGGTGAAGAACAGGGGTGGGGTTGGGGCACCGATATCAGTGGCAGAGGGAGTCAGGGAAGAAGCCCCAGCACCAGACATATCTTACTTTACAGGACTCATGGAACAGGGTCCCAACCCCAAGGGCTGATGGCAAATAAACCCCAGGGATCCCTGGAGAGATGCCAGGGGCCCTTCAAAACATCATACTAAAGCTTAATAAGAAGACTTAAGCCTAAAGCAGTGTCCTTAGCCAAGTTCCTGGCATAGGCTTTCCCTTTTTTTATTTTATTTTATTTTTTTTTAGGTTTTTTGAGACAGGGTTTCTCTGTGTAGCCCTGGCTGTCCTGGAACTCACTCTGTAGACCAGGCTGGCCTTGAACTCAGAAATCCGCCTGCCTCTGCCTCCCAAGTGCTGGGATTAAAGGCGTGTGCCACCATGCTCCCCTCAGGCTTTTCCTAATTAGCTTTTTGTGTCTGTCTGGCCTAAGTGTCAGACCTGAAAACCTAAGGGAGAAGAAAGAGGGAGAATATAAAAATATCAGGATGTCCATGGCAACTGTATGCCAAGACACTGATACCAGGGTCATGTGTCTGCTGTCAGTAATTCCTACCCTTTTCCCCACGCACCATAGAGCATCCAGCAGCCTTTGAGAGGAGTGTGACAGTTTCCCAGAGTTTCTAGGTACAATAAACTAACAACACACACACACACACACACACACACACACACACACACACACACAATCATGTCTCGTGACTGCAGGTTTGGCTCAAGTTCCATTTTGCTATAGGAGAGTTGGCAGAGATGGCTGCATGCCAGAAAGACCTACACCTTCCCCAGCCTCGGTTCATACTGGGCAATGGTAATAGCTAAGTGTTCTGTGCCTCCTCATCCCACAGTAACCCCCCACCCCCACCCCCACCCCCACCCCCGTTTGACCTGACATTCTGGATTCCCACTGGCTTGGACTGGAACAAGCTAAGCCCAGCTCTCCTTACTAAGGAGTGCTATATTTTTGTATTGTCTTCTCTCTTATGCCAAGTATCCCTGTGTTGGACTGTGAGGTGCGTTTATGTAGTGACTTCAGTCTGCAAATAAAACAAAGTAGCCAATTATAGCAGAGTGTGTGCAGTCCTTATAGGCAGAGACTCCGCCCACACCAGGAAGATCTGATGTGTCCTTGAAAGACCCCAAATAGAAAGATCCAAGGGCAAGTTGGGGGTTGTATTTGCGTGCCTAACAAGCAGTCAAGCCCAAGCCTCGAGGACAGTAGGATTTCTCTTCTGCCTCATGGCAAAGCCCATACATCCGTGCAGCATGTTGCAAAGCCACCCTGGATGCATCTGTGAAGGTGATGTTGCAGATCCACCCCGGAACCTTGAAGGACAACACCCAGCCCTGTGGTTCAGCAAACAAGACTCCCTCTGTCTTTGACCACGGGGCTCTGCATATTGAATAGCTTCCCCTTGCCCTCCCCACCAACCCCAAGGGTGAGACCCCATCTGACCAGAAGAGTCTGTTTCACTCATCTCTGGCATTTCCCCAGAACCAACTGGTTTTGTTTGCAGCCGCCCACCTTGCTTGTTGACAACCTCTGTCTGCCGGGGAATCCTCTCAACAGCGTCAGACTCTGTGTTTATCACTAAGGATTGCCCACATCCTATTGAAGCATAAATTTGATTTTGACCACTTAATCCCTCAATGGATCAGGCTCCTGGAGTTTTGGAGTGTTATGGAAGAATAGCTCTTTCTTCCAAACAGACTAAGCAAGAATATTATTAAGGATTAATCCTGCTTTCTCTCCTAGGAGAAGAACTGGGAGCAAATGTCCATCTGGTTTGGACTGAAGGTGACAGAAGCTATTAAAATTCCTTTTTTACTCCCCAGTGTTGCTTAGTAATACAAGGACTCATCTTCCTGTTTACATACACTGGACTGTGGGTTGGCCCAAAAAGAGTAGGAGAGAGCTTCAGCACAGAGTACATCTCCATCTGTTGGTTTCCACCAGCTCGTGTTCTAGAGAAAGCCACAAGCTGACCCAACTGCTTTATGCATCTAAGGATGGAGTCTCCATTCCTGGAATTCATCTGGTCTCAGTGTCCAGAGCTTTGGTGGGAATGGGAAGATCTCAGTTCTCTCTTTCCGTTAGCAACTATCTTGGGAATACCACTCTATGAGATATTCACTATCTGTGCTGGAGCGTACCAGAGAGGTCACAATACCCAAATTCCTCACTGCAAAGAACCTCTTCTGGGTCCCTCAGTCCAGTCTCTCCACAGACACTAGTAGTGGCAACTAATTCACTCCTGTGCAGACAAGCCATTCCATGGGTATCATAAATTCTAAGGTCCTCAACGAAGAATCACTTTATCTGCTGTCTCTGATGTGATGTAACCCTCTGGGGACTATTGTTTGAAGACACTTCTCAATGATAATTCTTCCAACTCAGATTAGCAAAACTAGATTCAATTAGAGCAACGAGCAAGCCACATCACAATGCTGTAAAACAAGAGGGGCAAGGGAATATCTCATGGTTAGCCTAGGGGGCATTCCTAACCCCAAATCATAATGATAAAGTGGCTGATACACATTTATTTTATGTTTATAAGCTGTCCAATGAAAAGGGTCTAAGATGGAGGCTTAATTGGGAAAGTGCTTTCTGGGTACGCATGGAAATTAAGTTCAATTTCTAGAACCCACATTTGAAAAAAAAGAAAGCAAGCCAGCGGCAGATGGATCTTTGTGAGGCCAACCTGGTCTACATAGTAATTCCAGGATAGTCAGAGCTAAATAGTGAGGCCCAAAATACACAGTCTCAAAATAACAACAAACTAAAAAACCCTCAAAAACAACAACAAAAACCCAGCCAGGCTCTGATGCTTATGCCTGTAATGCCAGGTCTGGAGAGGTAGAGACAGATCCCAGGGGTTTCCAGCCAGCCCATCTACTGAATCAGTGAGCTACAGGTGCAGAGAAAAACCCGTGCTCACAAAAGGAAGCAGAGAATCATGAGGGGGGCATTCAGTGCCAACTTCTGCTCTCCATACTTAGTGTCTGTACCTACGCTTAAACATCATGCATGCGTGTGTGCACACACGCACACACACACACTGTTTTCTTAAAGTCCAGTGAGAGCTGCTGCCTGGAAAGTGATGACAGTAATTCAAATTCCTTCTATGGACCAATTCTGTTACTGTAAAGAATGGTAGATATGCGCCACCCTCTCCTCCCCGAAGAGCTAATTCAGCTTCAAAGTTCAGGAAGATGGGACCTCTCCTAGGACGAGGTACCCATCTTAACCCTTGCTAAAAAGATAACCACAAAATTATCTGAAATACCGTACTTTATCCTTCTTCCTATAATTCCTGTCTCGTAGCACAGTCGGTAAGAGCAGCCCTGAGGTTCAACTGGCTCTGCCCACCCTTCAGTGTCCTGTCTCAGAAAGAGACAATGTTCCCGTTTTCTTTCTCTCTCTCTCTCTCTCTCCCTCCCTCCCTCCCTCTCTCCCTCCCTCCCTTCCTTCCTTCCTTCCTTCCTTTTCCATCTCTTTCTTGCAGATGCTGACCAGAACCTAAGCATCTCTCTCCTGGTACTTTGGGCTTCCTCCTTACTCATTCTCCCTTGTCTTGTCCATTTTCCCCTCTGGCACCTGCTGAGATTTACAGATGTCCTGCCATGGAGTTTCCTTTTAAGCTCCTATCCTCAAGCTCCCATTTGAGTCCATTCTTTTTTTTGTTTGTTTGTTTGTTTGTTTGTTTTTTCGAGACAGGGTTTCTCTGTATAGCCCTGGCTGTCCTGGAACTCACTTTGTAGACCAGGCTGGCCTCGAACTCAGAAATCCGCCTGCCTCTGCCTCCCGAGTGCTGGGATTAAAGGCATGCGCCACCACGCCCGGCTTTTGAGTCCATTCTTAAATTACTTTATCAATAAGACTGAGAAGCCTAAGAAGGAACTCCAATTTCCCAGGCATCATCGGGCCATAATAAAGGATACCCCAGAATTTTCCAGTAGCAGTTCCATAATCATGGGATTCCCCCTGTCTATCCACAAAGGTAGGAGAAGTGTAAAGAAAATGCCCCATGCAATTATGGCCAAGGGTGGAAGTGTTTGATAGCCTCATTACTCATACTCTATTAACCTGATCCTGGTCACATGGGCCCCGGCTACAAGAGAGGCTGGGAAATGTAGTTTTTCTAGGTGACAAGACAAGGAAAGGTGAAATTGGTGAATATCTGGCCAATCTGACTGACAGTTCAAATCACCTCTGCTTAGCTCTTAAGCTGTCATCCGATCCCAACAAAATCTGCTTCTTCAAATGTGACACCTGGATCAGAACCTACATAATATTGTCTGCCTTGCCCCAAGGACCATATTCCTCTGCTTCTATACTTCCGGGAAGCATATCACATCATGGATGTAGAGAACATACAATTTGCTAATAAGCCAAACATTCTCCATCCTGCATAGGGAGCAATGGACTTCAAGAAGAAGCTAGAAGAAGCCATGTATAATGGACAGGAAGTAGCAAATACAATGGGCTGGGCCAACTTGGGGTTGGCAGGCAATGGGAAGCAAGAGGTGACCTCAGAGGGATACCTTTCCTAGCTGAGCAACAGAATGTCAGTTGTGCCCAGGACATCCAGTGATAAGAAGCTGGCACACTTGTAAGCTACCTCAGTAAGCCAGGTCACCAGCTTGCCTATGAGTACCGACTGTATGTCGTATGTACTATTTCCTAGGATCTCTCTCCACAGCATCCTGAAAAGCCCGCAGATTCCATTTGCCCAGCAATGGCTGGAACCAGGCTATCTCTCACCCTGGGTGACACCACAGTTCCCCTGCAGGCCATCTCTTTTTCTTGTCACTGACTTCTGGAGGTGGTAACCACCACAGACATGAACACTGACATTTCTCCCGAGGACAGACAAGGCTAGAACAAGGTTTGAGTGGGAATCACAGTGTGAAGTGGAAAGTTTTAAAACCGGGTCCTGGAAGGCGGAGCACCAGCAGACCCTGGGATGGACGCTGGGAAGGGATTCCCTCCACCCCTTTGTACCTCAGCCTCAGCGTAAGCTGAGAACCTGCTTTCTCTGAACTTAACTGGGTCTTAGCCTTTTTCTTAAATGGCTCAACCATCTCCCCACACATTTCTTCCCACAGCAAGCATAACTTGCAGCACCGTTACTCCTCAGCTTGTTCAGTGCTGAAGTAGGATTCTGCTATTACTATGCCAAAAGCCAAATCTATGAATATCTTCTTTGAAACATGAATCATAAGATTGTTGGCAGCTTTTCCACGATGTCCATAGTATTGTAGTCATCTATTTTTTTTTTTTTTTAATTTTCAGGATAGCCTCTTTATCAGAGTACCTCCTGGTGTGGAATTTGTACTGAACAAAAATGATAACCCAAAGAGACCTGGGCAGTGAGGCCTCCGAGCCAAGGTGTGTTTGCTGAGTTGTGAGGTCTCAGGTGGAGGACTGGCCCTCAATTTGAGTGTCTTCCACAGCACAAGCACAGACCCTGAAAGTGTGAACCCTGCAGGTGTGAATCCTGGCCAGAATAGCAAATAGCAGACACTAGAGGTTCATACTAAAGACTTTTCTCTTTACACTTATGCTTTATTGGAGTGTAAAATCTATACCATGTGTTCCCTTTTCACAATGAAGGCCCCTTAAAGAACCATACCAGACACACACGTGCAAAGACATGAAACAACATTTAGTTAGACTCAGATCCCACATGAAATGTCACCATGATATCGGGACTAAATGTGTAATGGGGCCTGGTTAGTGGCTCAGTTTCTAGTTTTGTTGAGAAATGTAGGATTGGAGGTTGTGAACAATCAGGACGAGCTCATCTACCTGAGCCCTGGGGAGGTCTGACTCACCTTTGGGCTCTACTGGCAAATATGGCTTCCTTCCCCCACAGAGAGGGCAAAGAGTCTGGCGAGGTGTAGGAGTGAGCAGATGGGAGGTGTGTGAAGAAATGTCAGGGGTGAATGGGGGTGAGGGACAGTGGGGTGTCATGGCTGGAGGGATCCCATCAAACAGTAAATTATGACTATATGGGGAAAAAAAGCATTTCAAAGATATAACTGTTTTGCTGGTGGCACACAAAGAGCACAGCTGGTCACATGTGCACTGTGGTGGCATCCACCAGCTTCTGGATCATCTCAGCATGAACCTCATGGAAAGGCAGCCCGTCCACTTCCATGCCCACGACGCCCGAGACGCCACTGCGGACTTGGTTCTCTACCAGGATGCCCAACATCTTTTCTTCCTGGGAGGAAATACAGAGATGAGGAGAAGACAGAAGACATGTAGGGAGAGGGAGGACAAAATACATAAATCTCTGTGCAGAAAAGAAACTTTGGGCTTAAGATCTCTGTTTCTCTCTCTCTCTCTCTCTCTCTCTCTCTCTGCCTCTTTCTCTGCCTCTTTCTCTTCTTTCCTTTCTTCCTTTTTCCTTCCTTCCTTCCTTCCTTCCTTCCTTCTTCTCTCTCTCTCTCTCTCTCTCTTTCTTTCTTTCTTTCTTTCTTCCTTTCTTTCTCCCTCCTCCTTTTTAAAACAAAGCCTCTGTAGCCCTGGTGGTCCTGGAACTCAATATATAGACCAGGCTGGCCTCACACTCTTAGAGATCCACCTGCCTCTGCCTTTCAAGTGCTAGGCTTAAAAGCGTATGGCACCACACCCAAGAATGTGTCTCTTTTTAACAAGTAAAATTTGAGATAAGACATTAACTCACTGGAAAGCTCCTTATGAAAATCAAAATCAAGAGCTGGATGTGATGGCTCACGCCTGTCATCTCAGTACTTGAGGGGCTGAGGCAGGAGGATTACAGTCAGTTTGAGACCAGCCTGGGTTTTATAATGAGTTCCAGAACAGCCTTAGAGATCTCATCTGTCACCTGGGGTCGTTGGTGACCCTGGTGAGGATATGGCTTTCAGAAGCTGTAGTGAGAACTAAATGAGACCCTGAAAGTAAAGCATCCAGCATGGCACACAGTAGGAAGTAGAGCATCCAGCATGGCCCTTGGCACACAGTAGGAAGGATGCTGGCTGTCAGTACAGTGGGGAAAGGCCAGAGCTTGCTCTCTAACTCACTGAGTAAGGGGGAGGGGCTGGACCTGTCTCAAACAAAAGCAAGGCATTTAAACAGATCAGTTGTTTCTTCGTCACTTACCTTCCCGTGACCAGATTTCATGCCCCGATAGAGACCTATATGGTCCTAACACATACCAGAGATGTAATCCTCCAACTGACCCAGCCCCCAGCCAAGCCAGGAATGAGCTCCCATGCATCTGACTGTGGCAGGAGGCCCCTCCGGAGGTCCCGCTGTCAGCCTCTTGAGGGGTTTGATTTCTACCGCTGTGATAAACACCATGACTAAAAACAATGTGACAGATGAGAAGGTTTGTTTCAGCTTATAACTCTTAGGTCACACTCCGTCACTAAAGGAAGTCTCAGGACAGGAACTCAAGGCAGGAACTGAAACAGAGGCCATGGCCAGTGAGAGGCCAGCCATCTTCAACCCAGGAAGAGTGTGTCCACTGGCACTGACTCTGCCCTGCCTTCGGGGTTAGACTTTTCTGTTTCTAGAACTGGGAGAATGAAGAATGAGCTGTTTGGTCCTCCCGGCCTATGGTATTTTGTTACAGCAGCCTACACTGACTAAGACACAGGGCAACAACTATCAGAGGACATTAAAGCCGAGGAATAAGCCAAGCAAAGGCCTTGTGGACACTCATCCAAAGCTTCACATAATGGTGGTGAGGAGCTGGGGGGCGGGGCGGGCTGGCTCAGGGAGTAAAATGCTTGCCACATGACTGTGAGACCTTAGTCCTCAGCACTCATGCAAAAGCAGAGCCGGGCGCGGGGTGGAGGTGGGGGAACCCTGGGATTTGCTGGCTAGCCATTCTAGCCAAAATTGGCGAGCACCAGATTTAGCGAGAAACCCTGTCACAGAAAGTAAGAGGGGAGCGATTGAGGAAGACATCAGCCTCTTTTGTCTACACATATGTGAGTGCACGTGCAAGTGTACCACAGACATGTACACATATGAATAAATGTTGCCCAGGCACTTTCTCTTGGCCCTGGGGCGGCCTCTCTGTTCTGCCCCTGGGCCAAGGCAAATGCTCCCTCTGTGAAAGGGGGAGGGGTCCAAGCACATTTCCACACAAGTCTTTGTCAAGATCCCCCCGGGGGGGGGGGTTCCCCGGGGGGGGGGGGTCCCCAGCCCAGACAGGCATCTCCCACCCTTTGGTTTGGGCTGGAATCTTCCACTCCTCTTCTCCACTACACATGCGCTCTCTTTCCAAGGCAATGCTTGTGGTACTACAGGGCCCACCCTTAATCTTCTCATTCTTCTGGGACATGGAGGGAGCTGTGGGGTCCTCAGGGTGAGCATGAACAGCTAACTGGTCAGGAATTGGCTGGTATTCCATCCTCTAAGACCCAGAGGGACCAAATGGGCCAACTGCCACTCCCAGAGAATTTCCAGGAAGAACCACACCATCTTCTACAAGACCAAGAGGAGGGGGCAGCTCCTCCAGGGCCGGAGCAGAGCTGGGGGCTGCAGTCCTGCCCCGGGTTGCAGCAGTCAGTGAGGAAGGATAGTGGAAGGAAGACTGAAGTGAGACGTGGTGGGCAGGCCTTGAGGATGGGGTCAAGGTAGATGGGGAAAGAGGCCCCAGGGTAACTTCTGGGCTTAGAGGCAGGGTGTGTGAGGTGACCTACTAATTCACTCTGGACCATGGTGGGCTGATGTCTCTGGAAAACGATTTTTAAAAAGCAAATTAGATTTTCCTTTTTAAAATAAAAGTAAGTTTGGAAGCTGGGAGTACCTACAGGTCTAGGAACTCAGGAACTGGAAGTTGAGGCAAGGTTTGCTTGAGCCAGGATTTCAGCCCAAACTGAGGGGGTGGTGGTGCAGGGAGAACTTCCATCTGGGCTCCTGCGTCACTGTGTTCCCTGCCCAGGCTCCTTCTCCAGGGGCCCCATCTGACTACTCATTGTTTCCCAGAACAAGCCTGGGTCTGGCCCCCCAGGAGGAGGTTCAGCAAATGTGGCTCTGCTTTAAAAACATGCCTTTCCATTTCCTCCTTGAGAACAGGGCATTGTTAATACATTTCTGGAAGGGTGGGTATCCATGCCAAGAGGAGAATTTTTCCATCCCTGGAGGCTGAGTGTGGGGCTGTGGGGGATTGGCTGGGCGGGTTCATAACTTTGTGTTTGTGTGATTCAGGAGTCATGGGGGAGGCTGTCCCCCCCCACCCCCCATGTTTTTCAGTTCAAATCCAGGAAGCATAAAGAAAGAACAGCTAGCCCTCTGGGTCACCATTTCCCCCATGAAAATGTCACTTGGGTCTCACACCCACCTCTCCCGCAGCCCCCAGCATTCTCAGGAGCTGAGACACTTCTCAGCCACCCAAGGCAAGCCCCAAGTCTGAATCAAAGAGACTCTAACTCCTATTTTAGCTCTGTCTCTTATTGGTGGTCCTGGTAAGACTACCGCCTAGAGCCCACCAGCTCCTCTATGGAAAGAATAATGCCATGCCAGACAGGTTCCAAATTCACCAGGAAAGAGGCCAGAGGGAATGTACAAAACATCATGCAGAAAAAGAAAAGCAGCTATAAGGCCCTCTAAATATGGGGGATTTCTGGAATGGGGGGGGGACGTCAGAGCACCAGCCTTTGGCTGGCTGGGAGACATCTCGATTTTCTGTCCCTTGTTAAACTAATACATAGTCCTAGAAACTGACCTAGTTCGTAACCAGCAGGTCTCCAGGTGTCTACACCTCAGCGAACTGGTCAAAATTGCGTTTATTGGGGCAGCCTTACGCCTCCCAAGCCAGGTGCCAGGAAGACAGGCTTAGCTCTGTGAGTCTAACATGCAACTTCCAGTTTATTTTCTCTTCTTCGTGCTTGTGATTTAGGACGTGAGCTCTCAGCTGCCTGCTCCAGCCCTCCACACCTGTAGCTCCCGGCCATGATGGGCAGTTCTCTCTGGAACTGTGAGCCAAGGCAAATGTCTTCCTCTGGAAGTTACTTGGTCATGGTGTTTGTTTTTTTTTTTTTTTTAATCACCGCAACAGAAGAGTAACTATTATACTAACCAGGGCTCTGGACCAACTTATTATGCTTCATATTCTCCACAGGACTACCTAGCAAGAGGCTAATACTTCATCTATGTCCTGTAAGTCTGGACCACCAGCTGCTTCTCAGGGGAGAACATGTCCCACCCATTCAAGAAGCACCCGCAGGGGAGAGGTTTGGGGTTGGAAATCAGGGTTGGTGAACAAGATGGCTCCGGGAGAGATGGCCCTTCCCTGAGGGCCCGGGAGAGGGAGAGCCCCTCCAGCCATCCCCATGCCATTGAGGTTCAGAGCTGAGCTCAGGGCTGGCTGTTTCCCCCTGACATTTCACTTAAGTTAGACATTCAAGGGCTGCTGCCTGTCCTCTGTCCTGGATGTGTCTAGAATTTGATGCCAGGTTTTGGTTGTTAACTCTGAGGCACATATAGAAGCCTATGTTAGGCTCCTTGCTCAACACACACACACACACACACACACACACACACACACGAATGACTTTGAAAGCTGTTTTGGGGGCTCCTGGGGCCTCTCCTGGGGATCCTCCCTGACGTTCATCACACCTGTGCCTACAACCCTCCAGTCAGGAGCAATATTATACAGCTGAGGTCAAAGTGAAATCCCGTTCACATTCTTCCCACCTAGAATTCATCCCCCCACCCCCTCCGAATCTGTTAGATTCCTTCTAGTCTACTCTCACAGAACTCTTCCCACCTGATCTGCCCCCACCCTTTCGGCATGTGTGATACCCCAGGTGTTTTAGTACCTGGACTGAGTCATCATTTGTGTGACCAGGACAGTAAGGACTCTCAGCCCCACTCCTGACCAGAACCTGGATGCTGGCTTCCATGGATCAAACGTTTCTTTCTTATGACAGTGCTGACTGTCATAAGATGACACTTTACACAGACTTGGTCTCTGAGAGGGAAAAGCAAGTTGCTGAATGTCAAACTAGAAAGGAAAGGATCTTGCTGAAACAGGTCTTACATAGGACCAGAAGTAGATCCAAGGATTATCTGAATGTGTGGCTCAGCCTGGCCCAGCAGGGAGACAGTCCCCCTAGGCTAACTTTGGATAGCATGGTGATTGATGTGGTATGGCTTGGAGCACTCAGGCCTGATTAATTCTCCTTCAGCAAGGAAGTTGTATCCTGGCCAGTGGCTTGCTGGAGTGTATTACCTTAGCGACAGATGGCAGGGCCTGGATCCAGCTCTGTTCCCCAGCTCCCCTGGAAGGTCCAGTTGCCCTCCTCAGATAGCGCTCATGGACTTGACATGAGTTCAGAATATACAGAGCACAGGCCAGGGCATAGCCTCCCCAGTTAGAAACACCTAGAATGCAAAAGGAAAAAAAACGTTCCATCACAGAACTGTAACAATCCTGGGCTCCACTGGTCTGCCTCCAAGCAACCGGTGCCACCTCAGAGCACTGGCACAAACGGCAGGCACCAGGATTGCCTAGGGACTTGCTGCAAGTTCTTGGGCCTCAGCCCAGACCTCCTAGATCAGAATTTCTGCAAGATTGCTGGGGTGCAGGTGAGTTTTAGGGAGCCCTGTAGGTATACTTGATTCAAGCTAAAGTTTGAGAGCCATTGCTTGAAGCTATTAGGGCTGTACCATGTTAATGACTGTTAGAGGAAAAGATACAGCCACTTCTCGTAGAAATCCATTCCAGAATTCCCAACATGAAAGCGCTGCTCTCAACCCCTAGGCTACACAGAAGCCTGTCCCCTGAGGCATAGAGCAGACAGCCTGCCAAGTGAGGCTTGCCACTTCTCTGTACAGAAGACCTCCTAACTCAGCCTCAGACATCCCTCCCTAGTCTGCCAGCCAGGCCCCAGGGCTCATTCACAGCAGAGTCTATTTCATCTATTCTCTGATACCTGCTTCAGTTCTCAGTCCTGTCAAAGACTGATGGGGGCGGTAAAGCTCTAGACTCTGCATCATTAAGGAAGAGAGGGGGATAAGACAGCTCAGTGGGTAAAACTCTGGCTGCCAAGCTTGGTGACCCAAATTCAGTCCCCAGGACCTACCTATACAGTGGAAGGAGAGAACTGACTCCTGCAAGTTGTCCTCTGACTTACACACACACACACCACACACACACACACACCACACCACACACACACACATGCACACACACACACAAATAGATAAATATCTCTTTTAAAGGAAGAAGATCATCAGATGGAAGAGAGAGGTGCACACATAGCCTCAGGGTAAGACGATCATCGATGAGATGCTTGCAAAGGATTATGGGGTCACTGAAGAGAGACCAGTTACTCTGTTTGGTTCAGGAAAAAGTCACAGAAAAGACTCATTGAATGTGGATTTTATGGTCTGGGTAGAATTCAGCTGGAGAGAGAGTGGAGCTGTGCAGTGGGAGGAGCCAGGTAAACAAACGTACAAACAGAACGCCCAGTGAATACAAAGGGATACAGCCAAACACGCCAAGGAAGACTACCATATCATAGTTACATCCGAATCTCTGAAATTGGTAAATGTCTGTGTCTCATGTCATGTCTTACAGCTGTTATCAGCTGGCTTGTTAGTGTTGTACAAATCGTCGGGGCTGAGTCAGCAACAGAACACTCAAGGGAAAAGAGATTTTTGCTGCAGTTGAATAATCCAGTCTGCCATCCTGCTGCAATCCGATGACATTGTCTGCACATGAGCAACTCAGAAACAGACACGGAAGGGTAAAGGTCACACAGCAAGTGAGTTGTAGACATATGATGTAACTCAAGCCATTCCTTTCAGAGCTCACGTTCCTTTTTCTTTTACAAATAATTTTTTAAAAGTTTTTAATTGTGTTAAAATCTACATGACATGAATATAGAAAAAACAAAAACCAGATGGATCCTTCCCTGTTCTCATATCAGCAATGAAGAGGATGATGTGACCACCGAGGGTGTGGGGCTCTCTCTCTGCCAGGAATCTCACAGTTTTGTAACAGCAGACACCTAACCTGAGTGTGCTCCAATCCAGTTCCGTTCTGATGCTATGCACCTCAACATGTCAGAGCCCACCGACTGGACTGAGGTCTTGGTCTCTAAGACTGCCTCCTCCTCTTTTGATTCCAATGTTGAACCCTGGGTTGCTCATCATAGCCTCTGACTGACTGGCTATATATGAGGGTTCCTGAAAGCTCGTATTGGATTTAATTAACTTGCTTCAACAGCCACAGGGGAAGGCTGTTTTATTACAGAGGATGTTATGAAAGACCCAGATGAAAAGATACACTGGTAAGGCACACAGAAATGGGCCCGGTGCTCGCTCTGGTTGCTCCGTCTTCCAGGAACAGTGTGTGTCTGGCTATCTGGGAGCTCTCTGAACTCTTTTGGGCTTTGGTGGAGAACTGTGTTAGCAGACAGAGTGGAAAGCAAAAACCGGCTTTCTTGGGCTCTTCTTTGCCTCTCTGTGCAACATCCTTCTTACTGGGTGGGGAACAGGACTCTCTGGACCTGGATGGTCTTAGGATCTATTGGACAAGGGTAGATTGGAGAATTTCTTTGTGGCTGCCTAAAAATGGGAGTAGATTCTTACTCTGGGGAGAGAAATTCTAGTTTCTATGGTCTGCCTTGGAGGGAGAGTTATATAAACTTAGATCCATGGGTGAAAACAAAGACTCTATCTATCTATCTATCTATCTATCTATCTATCTATCTATCTATCTATCTATCATGTATGTATGTAGGTATGATCTATCTATCTATCTACCTACCTATCATCTATCTATCTGTCTGTCTGTCTATCATCATCTTCAATCTTTCAAAAAATATCACATTAGAATTCACCACTTTAGCCATCTTTAGCCATCTTAAGGCTCTTCGGATCCCAGGTGCTGCAGGAGCCACGGGTTACCGTGCAGACACGGCCAACTCCAAGAGCCACACCACACACAACCCGTCCTGCAAATGGCACAGAAATGGCATCAAGAAACCCTGATACGAATCTCTTAAGGGGCTTGACCCCAAGTTCCTGAGGAGCATGCGCTTTGCCAGAAAGCACAAGAAAGGCCTGCCGAAGATGCAAGACAATGCAAAGACAGTGAGTGCGCATGCGCAGAGGCCAACAATGCAAAGGCTGACCGCGCAGAGGCCATCAAGGCCTTGTGAAGCCTCAGGCCATCAAGCCCAAGCTGCCAAAGGGCTCCAGCCACAAACTCAGCTGTCTGGCTTTCATTGCTCACCCCAAGCTTGGGAAGCGGATTCAAAGAAACATGGCCAAGGGGCGTAGGCTCTGCCAACCAAAGCCCAAGGTTCAAACCAAGGCAGAGGCCAAAGCTCCAGCTAAGGCCCAGGCTTCAGTTTCAGTTCAGGCTCCCAAAGGAGCCCAGGCCCCTGTGAAGGCCCCATAGGAAAGGCACCTGCCAGTGTGAAGACAGATGGACTGCTGTGACACATCTACCCACACACACTATTTGCAGAAGACCACTGTCCTATGCTGTTTTTACAAATAAACTTGAGGCAAGGAAAAAAAAAAAGATTATAGTCAGCAGTGTTAAAAATATTCCCAACTGGCCCAGCAGTGGTGGCGCACACCTTTAATCTCAGCACTTGGGAGGCAGAGACAGGTAGATTTCCGAGTTGGAGGCTAGCCTGGTCTACAAAGTGAGTTCCAGGTCAGCCAGGGCTACACAGAGAAACCCTGTCTCAAAAAAACATATATATGTATATATATTCCCATCTATCATGTATTTTGACTATCTAAATTATCACATGTGAAGTCACCATCTTAACCATGTTCAAGTGTATACTTTATAGTGTTAAACATCTATCCACTGTAAGGCACATGGACTGTGCCACCAGAGGGATGGTCATGGAACTGGCGAGGTAGAGCATGCTCAAACCCTAGACATCTCAGAGATTTAAGATGGCAGGAGGAGAGCTAACCCCCTTCCTGGTCTTTATGCCTGCTTTGGCACTTGTAACCACAACCTCCAACTAGGTGATCACAGGTAGTCAGTCACATAGCACAGAACCTGGAATCCTTCCTCAGCCAATAGAATATATTTATCCCCAAGTCCCATCCCATTCCCCAAGGTTCATACAGTCCCTGTCCACATTGAATAAAGCACACACCTGGGCTTATCTGAGACTGGTTGTTTTTACTGAGCTGAAACATTTGGGGGGAAGCTCTCCCCCGCCACCAAGCACTCATTGTTGGACTTTGGACCCACCTGCCTGGCCAGACTCCCATTCACAGAGGCTTACATCAGAGTGTGGACTTCTGACATAGTTGCCACACCTGAGGGACCCAGGACTTAGGCCACCTGCCCTGTGCTGGCCACCTAAACCTCTTTATTCTCTTTGTAAGAACTGTAACACTTGCAGCATTCCTGGCTATATTGGAGTCCTGTGGACCGTATTTATCCAGGACTCTGTTTCACCCTCCATGGTCTGGCATACACCCAACATCTAATGCCCTAGAGGGAAGAAGCAGACTACAGACCCCACCCCTTCCAGACTTTGCCCTGCCCTCTTCTGGTCAGTATACTAGTGACACCTAGACACCCAACCAGGAGAGGCAGAACCCAGAACCACAATCCATCTATTTAAAATATCAGAATTGGGCCAGGCATAGTGGCACATGCACTTGGGAGGTGGAGACAGAAAGAGCTCTATGAGTTTAAGGACAACCTCATCTCTGGTGTTTCAGACCAGTCAAGGCTACATAGTAAGACCCTGTCTCAACTTCATTAAGTATCTATTGGTCCATTCATCCAAAGCATCACCATTTGTGAGAGTAGAGTTGAGCAGTGTTAAGTCTGATCTCATGGTACGATTCCAGAGTTCATCCTTAGCCTCTGAAACTGTAGAAAATAAAGGCATGCTTGGGAAGCCATAACAAAGCAAAAGGCAGAATTTAAACTCCAGTGCAAAATGATATAGAATGATTATGTACTGAAGAGGAAGCTGACAGGCGAGCTGAAACTGCTGACTGTGTTATGGTGGGATGACACAGCATATTTGCCTGTGTCATCACCCTGTACTACCTGCGTTTTAAGAATGCCTTTGACCTTACTATGACATCATCTTTTCAATTAATGAGATGTAAAACCCATACTATATTTAAGCAATGGCTGTGGCCATCAGACCTGGATCATGGGGTACATGGTGGGGGATGGGAAAGAAGGGGTGGGTGGGACCATGAACGGCAGCGGCAGCTCACTTAAGCTCATGTGCTGGAGACCCCATATGAGCTGAGCTCACTGTAAATTTTGACCTAGTCCTTAGCAACCGCTGATCCTTTCACGGTCTCCATAATTTTACCTTTTTCAGAACATCATATAGCTGGATTCAGATCACACAGTCTTTTCAGACTGGCTTGTGCAGTTACTAATATGCTCTTAGAGTTTCTCGTCTCTTTTGTGGTTCTCTCTCTCTCTCTCTCTCTCTCTCTCTCTCAGAATATATCCCATTACCTGTTGAACTTAGTTCATACATCCACTCATTGAGGGTGTTTTATCACTTTTTGGTCCTATCAGTTATGAATAAAGAATGAACATCTGTCTGTGTGCAGTGCAGGTTTGTATGTAGGCACATGCCTTTAATACACACACACACACACACACACACATGTATGTATACCGTGTGCATGCAGGAGTCCTTAAAGGTCAGCAGAGGACATTGGAACCCCTGGGACTGTAGTTACAGGCAGTTGTGAGCCACCATGTAGGAACTCAGAACTAGATCTGGAGCCTCTGCATGAGCAGCATGCAGTTTTAACCAGTGCGCCATCATTTCAGCCCTGTATGGTAATTATATTTTTAAAAATAAATTCATGTATTTATTTATGTGCGTATGTACATGTATGTAGGTACATACATGTGCCACGGCATGCCGTGGGGGTGGCAGTCAGAGGATATATATTACACACATGGATGGGTGAAAGGAGGGAAGAAAAGAAAAAGAGAAAAGAGAGAATGAGCTAAGCATTAGCAGTCATCTTTCCTCCCTCCTGACTGCGGGTACAATGGATACATGGCCTCATCCCCCCGACTGCCTCAGGATGAACTGCGCCCCCCATGCTGTGAGTCAAAATAACATGTAAATCCCTCCTTTAAATCCCTTCCCCAGGGACTTTATCCCAACATCGAAAGAGGAGCTAAGGGCTGGTGAGATGGCTCAGCGGGTTAGAGCACTCGACTGCTCTTCCAAAGGTGATAAGTTCAAATCCCAGCAACCACATGGTGGCTCACAACCATCCGTAACGAGATCTGGCTCCCTCTTCTGGAGTGTCTGAGGACAGCTACAGTGTACTTACATATAATAAAATAAAATAAATCTTTTAACAAAAAAAACTTGCCAACAGAGGAAAGTACATAGCAAGTTGAAGATCTTGGGGGGTCAGGGCTGGGAAACAACGAACTAAAAAAAAGCAATTGAGTGGTGGTAGCTTCAAAAATAAATAAATAAGTAAAAGAAAGAGGAGCTAATACAGTGTCCATGTGATAACTTCCAGGGATGTTCTTTTATTTTGTGTTGAACTTAAAGGTCAACTTGGGAGAACGAGCATCCGACAGTGTTGAGAATTCCCTTCCACGAACACGGAATATTTAGTTTTTACCTCTTTAACTAGGATTCTAGTATTTTGATTTAAAAAAAAAAAAAAAACTGGTGAGAAAGGACATCCTTACCACACCATTCCTGGCTGGACTTTTAAAAATGTGTTTTTTATATCTTTTGCCTTATCATGTAACCTTTCTTCTTTAGTGTGCTAATATGTAAGGTTATATGAATTGACTTTTGATTATTGGGTTATCCTTCATATCTGAAATAAATCCTAGTTTGTTAGTGCTATGTCTCTTTTATATTTTGGGGTCTGTTGCAAGTATGCATGTGTGTATGTAAGAATGTATTTGTGCACTAGTGTGCGCATGCACATATGGGTCTCAGACAGACTTAGGCCATCACACTTGGTAACAAATCCTAGAACTCACTGAGTCACCTCACCTGCCCTGTTATTTATTATTATTTTTTTTTTAGTGTTCATGAAAGATAGTGACTATAGTTTTTCTTGTAATGTCATTGTATTGGTTTTAAGGTGATAATATTCATACATTGAATTAGAAAGTATTCTCTTTGCTTCAGTCTTCTGCAAGACACTGTAGAAAACTGTTATTGTTTCTTTTGTAAATGCGTTTAGAGTTCATCAGTGGACCCATCCACGCCTTGTGCTCTCTGCTTTTCTCTTTTCTCTCTTTGTTTTTGTTTTTTTTCAAGACAGGGTTTCTCTGTGTAGCCCTAGCTGTTCTGGAACTCACTCTGTAGACCAGGCTGGCCTCGAACTCAGAAATCTGCCTGCCTCTGCCTCCCGAGTGCTGGGATTAAAGGCGTGAGCCACCAACGCCCGGCTGTTCTTCATTTTCTTCTGATACTTTAGTCTTAACCTGTTCTTTCCTACTTCCTGAAGGTGGAAGCTAAGAGAACTTAGGTTAATTTCGTCTTACTTTCTAATATGTGCATTCAGTGGTGGTTTGAATGAGATGTGCCCCCATAGTCATGGGCATGTTAATACTTGGTCCTCAGTTGATAGTGATGTTTGGGGGGCAGCATAGAGGGTGTGGTCCTGTTGGAGGAAGTACATCACTGGGGGTGAGCTTTGAGAGTAAAAAGCCTGGCCTACTTAGGGTTTGCTCTCTCCGTTTGGTGCTTGTCCTTCAAGATGTGAGCTCTCTGTTTTCTGTTCCTACTGTCGTGCTGCTTGCTGTCCTTCTCCCTGTCATGAAACCTCAAACCCTCGTGGTGTTTTATCACACAATAGAGAAGTAACTAATGCAGGTGTCAGTTAAATCTGGTTGATTGGCAGCATTATTGGGTTCAACTGGGTCCTTTCAGATTGTACGCCTGCTATATCTGGTACTCCTGATACAAGGATGTTAAAATAACCAACTATAATAATTGAACCTATTTTTCTCTGCTGATCTTTTCTTTCTTCCTTATATATTTGTATATATATTACCTCTACAGTGTTAGATACATAGACATGTAGGTTTGTTATATCTCCCTTGTATACTGGCCCTTTTATAATATGAATGAACTTTTTAAAAATATTCCCAATAATTTTCTTTGTTCTGCAGCCTGCTCTGACTGAAATTAATATAGTGGTTCCTGCCCTCTTTTGGTTAGTGTTACATTTAATTTCTTTTTATTCCTTCCTTCTACTCCATAGAGAGAGCTGGGTATCTCCTTTCTCTCCCTGGAAGGTGGCAATGGGCTGGACCTGAGTATTCCCCTTCTCCCAGTAAGTATGGCTTTGCTCACAGCACAACAGACTCAGGTTGGTTGGTTGTTTTTTGAGGCCAGATCTTATTTAGAATGGAGTAAGATGGTATATTTCTGAACAGTTCCTTTTTTTCTAGTTCCACCACAAACAGGAAGAAATTTTTCTCTGGTATTCACTATAAATCCCTAGTTAAGTGCCCAGAAATATGTCCCTCCCCATATCAAAATGATCACCCCATGATCAGGTCCCCTGGAGTTGGTTTTTGTTTTGGATTTTGGTTTTTTTAAGACAAGGTTTCACTATGTAGCCTTGGCTATCTTGGAATCCTGGTACTCACTGTGAAGACTGGCTTCAAGTTCATAGAGATCTGCATACCTCTGCCCTTTCCCAAGTGCTGGGGTTAAAGTGATGCACTGGCTCCCTGAAGTTCAACCCAGCTTTGTGCTGTGAACCTCCAGTAACCCAGCAACAGGTTTCCTAGCCCAGAGTGGGTTTTGCTCCTCTCCAGGCTGACTCTGACCATGAACAGGAGACAGCCTTCTTCAGGTGTCAAGATGTCCAGAAACTTCTGATGAGGCTAAAGAAAGCCAGTCTTTGAAACACCTGGAAACCACAAGAAAGGTTGGTCCTGGGAGGAAGGGCAGCTACAGGAAGGACAGCAAGCCCGGGGCAGAAGTTGGTGAAAGGAGCCATGACAAAACCTCCTGTCCACCATGACATAGGTACTCGCTGACCACTGATCAAAGTGGCTCTCCCATCTCTCATCTGTCTCCAACTCAGTTATCCTCACACCTCTCATCACCACACCACCTGGAATGTATATTCATCACAGCCATTGTCTTCTCAACTCTGCAAAGAAAATTCTTTGGCACACATCATCTCTGTTGTTGCCCCAGAACCCAGAACAATGCTGGACACACTGTAACTGTTATCGAGTGGCTGGGTCCCCACTCAGGGTTCTCCCTTACCCTGCAGAACAGAAGAAAAGCTCCTGCTCTGCTAAGATGGTCATCTTGATTGTCGACCTGGCTGGATTGACAGGCATCTGGGAGATTAGTAAAGCACACGTCTGGGTGTGTCTGTGAGGGAGCGTGTTTCCAGAGAATGCGTGTTAGACAGCAACCGAGTGAGGAAGACCCACCCCAAGTATGAGCAGAACTGACCCATAGGGTGCAAACCCAGATAAAACATAAGCAAAAGTAGCCTGCCAAGGAAGCACTAGGGCTCCTGCTCTGTTTCCTGGTCACCATGGGACAGGCAGTGCTTCCACCATGACACTCTACCTTGCTACAGGCCCAGGAACAATAAAGCCAGCAGCTGTGCTCTGAACACAAGCCATCCTTCCTCCTTTGAGGTTGTTTCTTTCAGGTATTTGTAATGTGATTAAAAACTGTCCGGGCCACTCACCCTGGGCAGCCAGGCTCTTCTTGGCACACAGGTACTCACCAGCGATGACAGCAAAGTCAGCCTCCACGTCACAGGCAATGACATCTCCATTTCTAATGTGCTTCTTCACGGCCTCCTTTACTTTGCCCATCCCAAGCTCATTGCCTCCATCACCGACGCCTGAGGGAAGAGAAAGAGTCAGTATGTGGGATGGGGGCAAAGTGGGGGTGGGAGTAGGACAAGACAGCCCCTCCCCACGTGCTAGTTATCGGCTCTGAATAGGATTCTGACAACCAGATGTTGATTCTTCTTCGGGTCTCCTAGAAACTTTTAGAGTTAGAAGTGAATCTGACTTTGGAGCTCACTAGAGTGGGACTGTGTCTTCTGTTATTAGGTTACCACATCCAGCCACTGGTGAAGTGCCTTGTGTTCTGACAGGCCCCCTGGGGACAAGAGTATGTGACATTCAGTAGCTCCCACACAGTGCCTCTTCTCACTGAACTGTACCATGTGACTGGCCAATAGCCTGCTGGCAGAGGTGAACTGCATTTTATTCTAAAGCAGTGGTTCTCAGTCTCCCCAATGCTGCAACCCTTTAATACCTCATGTTGTAGTGACCCCAGCCATTAAATTATTTTTGCTACTACTACATAACTATAATTTTGCCACTGTTATGAATTATAATGTAAATATCTGGTATGCAGGATATCTGATATGTCACCCCTGTGAAAGGGTCATTCAAGACCCCAAAGGGGTTGTGACCCCCCTGTTGAGAATCACAGCTGTAAAGACTTCTGTTTAAAGAATATGAAAAATATATATGTTGTTCCTTTAAACCTAAACCAAAGGGGTATCTAGTTAATATCTGAAGCATCCTACCAAGAACACACATTGCTGTGTACTAGATAGTCAGGTAAACTGGGGATGACAGGAGTCCAGTCACAGCTGCTCTGGAGAGCGAGGTGGGAGGACTGCTATAGCTCAGGAGTTGGGGACCATCCTGTATGGCATAGTGAGGATGGTCTTAATAAGTTTTAATGCAAGGACATGTCCCAGCACCTCAAGGACATAAAACTAGACCTCCCTGGACCATAGAACTTGGTATTGCTGTTTCTTCCACAAGAGCTTATAATACATAGAAGAATTCTGCTAGGCAGTGGCTCTCAACCTGTGGGTAGCAACCCCTTTGGGGGTTGCATATCAGATATTTAAATTACAATCCCCAACAATAGCAAAATTACAATTATGAAGTAGCAACAAAATAATTTTATGGTTGGGAAGGTGACCACAGCATGAGGTATTAAAGGGCCACAGCATTAGGAAGGTTGAGAACCACTGTGCTGGATAGAGGCTAGCACTCATCAGGAGCTGATGGAGAGAGGGAATCAGACCACCTCCAGTGCTGCTGATCAGACTGAGCCAAAAGACTGAGACTACTGTGAGTGACTGAACACCTTCTATTGACACCGAGGATTTTTTTTTTTTCTGTTTCCACTCTGACCATTTTTCTCTGAACAGTTTCTAAATTTGTGACAGCCTGTTTGGATGACAAAAATAATACAACCACCTGGACATGTAAGGAATAGTTAGATGCCAAGGAGAGCCAGTGCACATGCTCCCAAAGGTTCCCAGGCTCTGCCTGCTAATTGCTCCTTTGGACTCAGACTCGCCCTCTCCAGTGCTGGTGATGCGTCCCTGAAGGCGTTGAGTCCTTTACCTGCCCAGCCCAGAGTGACAGGAAGTGAGAAACCAACCAAGCAGACCACACTGCCTGTGCCCCACCCACAGCCTCTTCTGGGAAAGTCTGGGGCTTTGCAGAAATTTTCTAATCATCCCAGAAGGTTTTTCATTCACTCCTCAAAACCTCAAAAGTCAGAGGGGACTAATGGGTCTGGGAAACACTTAAGGCTTGAAGAATAACAGAAGGACAGAGAAGCTTTAATTAGCCTATTTCTGCCCAACTCTCCTGACAGGAAGAGCTGGTGTCCTTGGGGGACTGGCTCAGTCCTAATAGCAAGGTGACTCTTTAACAGTATGGGCTGGGTGGCTGCACTTTTCTCAGGATCCTGCGGTCAATGCCAATTAGCTAGCCAGCTTCAACCTCCCTAGGCCTTGTTTTCTCATCTACTTTCTACCTCATAAGGTTTTTGAGTAGGATAGAAAAATATAGTGGTTGTGAAAGTTCTTGGAAAAAAAATATGAAGTTCAGTACAAAAATCTATTTATCACACTACACTATTAACAACAGCAATTCGCTCATCCCGTGCTTAATAGACTCAAAACGTGAAGCATTTCTTCAGGTGACACATGACAAAGTCCAGCCTGTCTGGTCACAATGATACGCCATGCCTCAATTTCATGATTGTTAATATTTCATGATGAGTTAATTACTTCTGAGTTGGGCAAATCGAGTATGTTCTATGCCTGTTGCTTCCCTTTCTCATAAGGGAATGTTGCATTTCTTAATAACTGTGTCATCTGTGTCTAGACTGGCTGAAATAAACAAATCCCGGTCTGGAGATGGGCAGAAGGCAACACTGACCACATAACCCTTTCCTGGCCCGTGCTCGACGGTCAATGAAAGATGCTTAGCAGTGTGGTCATGTTGGATTCTCAGTGCCCTCACTTACCAGTTGATGAGATGCCAGGAATCTTTTGTGCGGCAAGGAAAATGTCATCAATGGGGTCAACTAAGTGCTGGATGTTCATCTTCCTCGCGTTGTAGTACTTGCCATCAGCAGCCCTTCCCGCACGCTCTATGGCCACCAGATGGTCAAATCTGCCGGGAAGCAATGGCTCTAAGTCTTCCTAGGGAAAATGGCAGCTTCCCTGGCTCTAAGCTTGTGTGTCTCTGTGAATGACCCATGGTGTCTTTTTTTTTTTTTTTTTTTTTGCCTCCCAAGTGCTGGGATTAAAGGCGTGCGCCACCATGCCCTGTGACCCTTGGTGTCTTAACGTCCCATAAGCCTATGAGCCTGACTGAGGACCTACTTTGTGCAAGAGCCATCACAGGGTACTGATTCACTACATTGTTGGTAGGAAGACACAGCCCAGGACTGATGCCAGAACTTGGGGAGTTCCTGTGACTTCCACTCATGTAAAGCTGGATCTTTCACTTTGTTGATGACATTGCAAAAAGAATTTCAGAAAGAATCAAGAGAGAAGCCAAATTAGCAAGTCTATTGAGAGATAGGAGATAGTACACACTTCCTCCCCACCTTCTGCCATGCACATAGACCAGAAAAGGACAGCACATACTGTAAACAAGGGCGTGGGCTTCTCAAGAGAGAGAGAGAAACACTCAGGTGCTTTTAGTGGCAATATATGTGATATATATATATATATATATATATATATATATATATATATATTTTAATATATTTGTGTGTATATATATATTTATATATTTGTGTTTTATACACACACACACACACATATATATATTTGTGGCCAAGTTACATAGCTCAAAGGGTACAATTTACAATAAGGCTTAGAGATTAAGCAAAAGTTAAAAGTTAAGTAAAATATGTGAGCTGGTTCACTTATTTTTAAAATAATCCTTTTGTAAATGGTAAGATAGTTTTATAAGGTATACTGCCTGGATGAATTGGGGGCAGAGGAAGCGACTGCTAATATAGTTAAAGCCGAGTTCACACACATCCTGGCCGAGTAAACAGCCTTCTGCTGGTTCACAAACGTCCCGGCCGAGTAAACAGCCTTCTGCTGGTTTTGGTTCTGTTGTTCTTCCTTGAGACCAGGTCTCTTGTAGCCTGGGGTAGCCTCTAATGTGCTAGGTAGCTAAGGATGACCCAGGCCAGCCTCTCACATGCTATGTTGTGGGGAATTGCAGGCTGGTCTCCAGTCGAGCTGAGGTCTGAACCCCGATGGTCATAATTCACCTTCATGACACCGTAGGCGTTCCCTCATGCTGCTGGAACTCTGGCCCCTGACTAAGGTACCACCTCCCACAGCCCCCCCAAGAGAAGCATGGTCAGTAGTTACTAAGCAACGGCCCAAGCTTCTGACCTTCAGGCTAAACTCCTCCCCAGTTACCTAGCAACAGTAAAGACCCTAAAAAGGGCTGTTCAGCTCCCACCTCGCTCTCTTACTCTTACTTTCTTTCTTCTTACTGCTCACCTCTCTCACCCTCTCTCTCCCCTCTCTTTTTCTTCTCTCCTCTCTTCTTTCTCTTTGTCCTCTCCTCTCCTCCCTCCAACTCTCTTTCTCTCTAGCCTTCTCTCTCTCTTCTCTCTCCTCTTCCTTTTCTTCTCTCTCTCTCTCTCTCTCTCTCTCTCTCTCTCTCTCTCTCTCTCTCTCTCTCTCTCTCCCTGCATTTCTATAATAAAGCTCTTAAACCATAGAGAGTCTCTGCTCCAGCAAGACCTGCTGCGCACTCTGGTCAGTGTTGGGAACCTCTTCCCTTATCCCTCTCTCCTGTAACCCCGGGGCGACAGGGTGTCACCTCAGGGTCCCCAGGCGGAGGCTGCCCCTTGTCCACCCCCTGCCGAGTGGGGTCAGAAGCTTAAATGCCCACCCAGGGCCGAGTGGAAAGAGTCCTGCAGTCCTCCCACATCTGCCTGCCCGCCCAGAGCACAGGAACTCTGGTGGGACGTGGCATATTTCCCCCCCTTCTTCCCCAGGGCCTCCCCCAGGCTCCCCCTTTTTTTCTGTTCCCAACACTATGTAGCTAAGGATGGCCCAGGCCAGCCTCTCACATATGCTCTGTAGCTAAGGATGACTTTGCACTTTTATTACTTTTTAAACATGTATTACTATTACTATTGGGCATGGCTGAGTGTGTGTAAATGATGTGGAGGTTGGAGCCTGCTGTGGGTGCTAGGAACCACACTTGGAGAGAGTAGGTGCTCTTTCCAGCCCTCTATATGCCTAATTGGGCTTTGTAGTTGTGTTCGGTTTCTCTCCGGGAGTCTCTGGAATATTTTCCTTTTCCGTGCCCCCTTCATTTTCTCCATCTTTCTATCCTATCTCAGCAACCTTCCAACAAACAGCCACTCGGGACTTCTGCAATCCAATAGTGTCAGGGTATCTGGGTGTCTGGGAGATGTTACTAATGCTCCATCCAATGCCCCTCATCCAATAGTATGGCCAGTCAGAGAGGAACTGAGTGTGGCTGCTGTGGGCCCATGGTCCTCCTTCGCAATCACTCATTCACATCACAGACACCAAACAATTAGGAATTAATTTATAAGAAAAACGAATGAATGGAACATAACATGGATTCCTTAGGAGACAAAGAGGTAGAGAAATAAGCGCACAGGTGGCACAGTGGTCAGGTGGTTGTAGAGTCCTGACACACAGGTTATGCTCTGGGTCTTCTCCTCACCAGCCTCGACTGAGTTATTTGGTCTTCCGAACCACACATCACCTCTCCACACATCATGTTTTCCATCTGCAGCCATTATGTATCTTCAGGAATCACACATCTGCAGGGATCACACATCTGCAGAGCATGACACTTCTACAGTACATCACGTATCTGCAGGACATCATGAATCTGCAGGATATCACACATCTACAAGACAGACATCACACATCTGCAAGAAATCATGCATCTGTAGGGATTGTGCATATGCAGGGTATCACACATCTGCAGGACATCACGCATCTGCAAGAAATCACGCATCTGCAGGACATTACTCATTTGCAGGACATCACACATCTGCAGGACATCATACATCTGCAGGGCATCATACATCTGCAGGGCATCATACATCTGCAGGACATCATGCATCTATAAGACAGACATCACACATCTGCAGGACATCATGCATCTGCAAGACAGACATCACACATCTGCAGGACATCATGCATCTGCAAGACAGACATCACACATCTGCAGGACATCATGCATCTGCAAGACAGATATCACACAACTGCAGGATATCACACATCTGCAGGACAGACATCACACATCTGCAGGACACCACACATCCTCAGGATATCACACATCTGCAAGAAATCATACATCTGCAGAACATCATGCATCTGCAGGACATCATGCATCTGCAGGACATCACACATCTGCAGGACATCACACATCTACAGGGCATCACACATCTGCAGGACATCATGCATCTGTGGGGCATCATGCATATGAAGAAGATCTATAGCAGGGTTAAGGAAGTGTTTACCATGGAACCCACAGCTACTTACAGCTCAGTAAGTATCATTCAGACCTGCTGTTGGTATCTTTATTAGCAGGAATGTTTTAATCTTCACTTTTATTTCTGTGCATGTGCATGTGCCTGCTTGTCTGTATGTGCACCATGTGTATGAAGTAAGTGCCTGTGGAGGCCAGAGAGGGTAATGCTGCAACTCTTTAATACATTTCCTCATGTTGTGATGACCCCCAACCATAAAATTATTTGCTACTTCATAACTGCAATTTTGCTATGCTATGAATCATAATGTAAACATCTGATATACAGAATATCTTATTATATGTGACCCCCCCAAAGGGGTCATGACCCACAGGTTGAAAACAAAAACCCTAGGACTTGAGTTACCGGCAGTTGTGAGCTGCCCAGTGTGGATGCTGGGAGCTGAACCCAGGTCCTCTGCAAGAGTAGCCAATCCTCTTAACCACGAAGCCATCTCTCTAGCCCTGTTAGCAGGAACGTTGTTTTGGTAATCCAAAGTGAGAACATAAAACTAATGACTTTCACATCTCTAAATGCACCCACAATGGAGTTCTTCAAAAAAAAAAATCTCAACTTGATAATGAAACAGTATCACTATTCTTCAAAATGTTAAAAGTAGACTTCTCATATGATCCAGAAATTCAGATTCAGTGTACATACTGGAAAGAGCTGAAAACAGGAACCTAAAGAGATGTTTGTCTGCCTTTGTTCTGAGCAGCACTACTTAGAACAGGCAACATTTGTAGTAAAAACAAAACACAACACACACACAACAGAAAGCACCAGAGTACTTGGCATATAGAGCCGTCTGAGTCCTGTAACCCTGAGAGTCTGTATTGTTTTATAAATGCATATACTGATCTGTAATGCACATTGTTATTGTAGGTTTAAAAAGTATACAAAGCACTGTGTAAGTTATTAAATCTGAAACAAATGACAAACAAGGGGTTTTCAAAATGTTTGACCACAACAGACAGCAATAAACACACACACACACACACACACACACACACACACACACACACACACACACACATACTGTAGGAAAAAGGAGGGGAGGGGAGGGGAGGGGAGGGGAGAGGAGGGGAGGGAGGGAGGAAATGTTTTAGGAGAGCACTTCATTACTACACAAGCTGAACAATGCTATTTCTGCTTTGTTTTCTGAATGTTTTGGCTATCTCCCCCACGCCCCCCACACAATTGAAATGGTTTGATTACTGCAATATCTCATGGTTGAGCAACTGCTAACTTCCTTTCTTATTCTGTCAGGTACGGGTGCCATCTCTCCCTGCTGGCATGAATCTATTTCCAGACATGCTCTATGGGGCTCTAAGCAGACCCTAATATCTCAGCCTCATTCCTTTTCTTTCATAGGATGAGGTATCCAAAAACTTTATCAGCAAGGTTACATTACACGGATGTGGTCATCCTCAGTACCACACACTCCATCTGGGGTACCATATACATACCTAGGAGACTTAGGGTCCCCATCTTTGCACAAAAATGCCCGAGCATCTCCCATGGATCTTCCTTGGTAAGTCAGCATGGGAATTGGTATCTTCAGAACTCCTTGAGAATAAAGATAATGGGTAGCCACATCAGTGCTGGGGCTGTGGTGGGCTTTTGAGAAGTATCTTTGGACAGTACTGCACCATTACTGAGTGGTGTCCTTCAATACACTTTGATAGAATTCAGAGAGGCATAAGTTTACTCTTAGTTCTGACTGAGCTATAGAGTTGGCAGGGGACAGAGGGCTGAGCTGGCTCAGTATAGACCTGGGGATATGCTATATGTTAGATGGTCTGTTCTAGCCCACTGCCAGCAAGAGTACTGTGTTTAGATGCCTGGGCGACAGTGACCCGGCCCTTGACATGTATGTTCTCATTTAAATTTCATAATCATGTTCCATAAAGTGATTGTTGCTTTTCATTTTATAGAAGGAGAAACGGATGCTCAGACACCAGGGAAGTTGATTAGCGTCAGATACAGTATCCGTGTTGGTATCACAGCTCCACTCTGTCTTAATTTTTGTTACTGTGATAAAATGCCCTTACTGAAGGCAATTTAGGGGAAGAAAGAATTAATTTGCTTACAACTCTAATCTGCAGCCCGTCGAAGGGAAGTTGAGGCAGGACCTTGAGCAATTACATTACATTCACGGTCAAGAGCAGAGAGAAATGAATGCCACACACTGCCTGCTTGCTGCTAGCTTTTTCCTCTTTTATACTATCCGGGAGCCCCTACCCAGGGAATGGTTGTGCCCACAGCCCCACACAGACATGTCCAGAAGCCAACTTGATCTAAATAATCCCTCACCTGAGAATCCTTTGTCAGGTGACCGTAGGTTGTAGCAAGTTGCCATTTTAAAACCAGCCATTGAATTCCTACTCCCAGACCTTACTAGTTCCCTCTCCAGACAAACATTCCTTGAGAGGAGAGCAATAACAGCTGAGGCAGAGTTCCAGAGACTGGGGTGAGTGTGGGGGCCAGGGAGTCATGGGAGGGGGTAGCAGGCTCCAAGCAAGAGAGAGGCTGAGGCATGTCCAAACCCTAGAAATCTCCTTCTGACATGGGCAGGACTTGGATTGCTCCCCCACTCCATCCTGGGCCTGCATGTCCTGGCACATATAGCTCTGCACCCCCACCTTCCCCTTCCTCCTCAAGAGGTCACATAGCCCTCTAGCCAGGTTAAACTTTCTCTTCCCTTATAAGGTCATGTCCAGCAACACCAGGAATTCTTCTTTATGCAAATGAGACATCCCCAGCACCCTGGCCTGGGCCAATAATGTACACTCACCCCAAAGCCTCGTCCCACCTCCAAAGGTTTAAGTAGCCTCTGTTGCCCCCCATTAAACGAGCCAAGCTGTCGCCTTGATAGTCGGATCCCACTGTGCGATGCTCACAGCTGCCTGTGAGTCTCTCTTGCTCCTGGCCTTTCTACCCCACTTCTCCTCTCAGGATTCCCCTGGTTGCAATTGAGGCCACCAACGGCAGGTTGGTACTTGTATGGTAGTGATTACAAAGTGAAATTGAGTGTCAAAAAAAAAATTTGTGATTACACAAATAACACACATAATTGTAGATTATGTGGAAAATAATATACATATCTCCTCAAATGAAAATCATCTGGTTTTTTATACATCTCTCAACAGTTAGGGGAAGAATCGTGGCTTATTCACAGGCTCAGGGCAAATCTTCAAGGAAAAGGAAAGGTGGCCAACAGGGCACCCTGGGCAGTGTCCCTGGACTTAGGACTTAGAGGCATGTGACCGTGCATAAACCCTCCTCAGTACCTCCTCTGTAGGGTAATGGCCACCCAGTCACATTACTGGGGTGGCACCATGATGGTCTGTCAATTTCCTGGCTGGGGTCTGGTGAAAGTGGGTGCTGAGTGAAGCCATCCTTCACTCCCCTGGCTGTACTGTGCCAGATGCTAGTCAAGGGAGAGGGTACCAGGGAGCCCAGCCAGGCAACATGAGGCACATATCTGAGAAAGGACACACAAAGCCCCTGTCAAGGAGGGTCAGAGAGATGTAGCTCCCTCCTCAGAGCAATGGAGTACAATCCTCGCTGGGCCCCTGCCCATGAGAGGGGAGAAGGGATTCTGCTAAACAGCCACAGAGCAGAGTCAGGTGGCACCTTCTCTTGGCCCTGGAGCAGAGCTTGATGCGGTCGCGTGTCCGGCGGTTTTCTGGTCTCACTTGCTTATCTGTCTAGTATTCCTTGGTGTCTCCTCTCCCTTCTCCTTGTGAGGGAACCCAAGGTGAAATCCTAGCTTTGTCCCTGTCATCCCCACGGTGGTCTCCCGAGAGCTTCCCCCATAGAGGTCCCATGTAACTGGCCCCAGCCTCCTTTACCACAGAACAAACAACCTGCCTCTATTCTTAAACATCCTGGTTGCCCTGCAGGTAGCTTCCTGGAAGACAGAGCCAAGAAGCTGAGGGAAGCGATTGGGAAAGTGAGGGGAGTGTGTGTGTGTGTGTGTGTGTGTGTGTGTGTGTGTGTGTGTGTGCATTTTCGAGTGTTCACTAAGATTTATGACATGGGGTTCTGGATTGGGTTCACATAGCTTTGGACCTCCAGAGCACTGACTGGTGGTGGTGGTTGGGGAACTGGTCACCATGTGGACAACAGTGGACTTTCTGAAACCTCAACATCTTTTTCTATAAAATGAACCTTTTTTTTTTTTTTTTCGAGACAGGGTTTTTCTGTATAGCCCTGGCTGTCCTGGAACTCACTTTGTAGACCAGGCTGGCCTCAAACTCAGAAATCCACCTGTCTCTGCCTCCTGAGTGCTAGGATCAAAGGCGTGCGCCACCATGCCTGGCTTAAAATGAACCTCTTGTTGCTTATAACAAAGTTGTTCTAGACTTGGAGATAAAGCACCCCATTACAAGGATACATCCTGGAGCTATCTATGTACCTGGCTGAAGGTTGGCACATTGATTTCTTCCAGTCTTGCTCACGAAGACCTGCTTGGGGCGGGGGGAAATGGCTTGACCCCACATCACTGCTCACCTTGCCTAACAGCATCTTCAACAATCCTCATATGCAAGTTCAAGGCTCGCTGGTCTACTACCAGGGCGGTCTCCTTCCCCAGAGCCTGTAGGAAGGCAGCTAAGGCGATGGCTCCCGGTGGGCCATCTGTCTCTTCTGGGGGCTCATGATTGAAGTGTGTCGGGAATCCAGTGGTGACTAGTACGGAGCGGGCATGAGACAGAGACAGAGCAGCCTGCAGCAACTCATCTTTAAGTAGTAGGTGCCCAATTCCTCGGTTGCCTAAAATTACAAAAATAAAGTAACATATCTAAGTGATGGTATTTAAGGTGGATACGCTGATAGTTTGGGTTGGTTTTGGTCCAGAAGTCACGTGGAGGAGTGTGGCAGTCTGACCTGTTCATATGCATTCCTGTCCCTCTGACTCCCACCCCTCTCTTAGCCACAAGACTGGTTTGGTCTCAAGGCACATAAGGAAGTGATGGGTGCCCTGCTGAGCCTAGCCCTGTCCTTTCTTGTGCCTCTCCAAACACACCTACCCTCTCTTTGTCCGAAATGTTGATTGATAGCTACAGCAGGTATAATGGCAGAGCTGCTAGGACCCCAAGTGTCTGGGTAAAGCAGAGTCCCTCCCTGTTGACCTAGAACACTCTCAAGTCATGCTGTTACAGGGAGGGTGGCCTATTAGGGTGTCAACTACATTGCACCTTTGAACTGTGCCTCCAATCCCTCTAGTGGAGAAGTTGAGCAAATGGGGAGCTATCTGTCGAGGAACCCAGTTAGTCGCAAGAAACACAGATGAGGGGCAGTAGTTATTGCTAAGGTTGCCCAGCCAGGGGAACTAGTTGGTGCTAAGGTTGCCCAGCCGGGCCAGCTAAGCAGCAGCACCACTTCCTGACTCTTCATACCAGCATGCCTCTGTCTACCATCAGGTCTCTTCTGCACAAGTGCCATGCGGAGGCAGAGTGTGTCTCTAGCCGAGCTGCCTTTAGAGCAGGATGTAGAGGGGCGTTGACTTGCAGTTGATGTTCACAGAGAGCTTCATGAAGAATGCTGGCTTTGGAACCCTACTATGGAGTAACTGCTCTAGACTGAGAGTAATTCCATACAGGACCTGGCACATGATAGCTGTGTGTCATTGGTCCTATCTTTGGGTTCTTCTACATGGATAACAAGGAGGGTAGCCTGGATGGAGGATGTCTCTGGGGACAGAGATTCCCACCTTCTGGTTGCTGGAGTAGGAGCTGGAAGTTGGGGCCTGGAAGGTGATTTTTTTCCTCTTCCATCTGGTGTCTGGCATCCCAAATAAAGCAGTCATAGGTATGTGTAAAATTCAGTGAGAAGGGTGTTTACTGTGGCATGTGCACCCGATGGATCCTTTACAAAGGATGCTGTGAACTGAGTGACTCATTTCTGTGATCCAGCTCTCCTCCGGGTAGACTGAGGCAGGAGGATTGCAGGGAGTTCAAGGCTACCTCAGGCTAAAAAGTGAAACTCTGTCCCAAACAAATAAACAGTGTGTAGATGTTGTGGAAAGATGATTTCACGGTATGGAAAGTCATTACAGTTTATTTTAAAAAGTCTCAAAATACTATCATGGTGGGGTTCCAGTACCTATATTCCTGTATGCAAAAAAGAAGGACTTTAAAAATAAACACAAGCCTATCGATTATTTATTGATTGTAATGGATTCTGGTATTTTTTTTTTTTTTTTTTTTTTTTTTTTTTTTTTTTTTTTTTTTTTTTTTTTTTTTTTTTTTTTTTTTACTTTTTCGAGACAGGGTTTCTCTGTATAGCCCTGGCTGTCCTGGAACTCACTCTGTAGACCAGGCTGGCCTCGAACTCAGAAATCCGCCTGCCTCTGCCTCCCGAGTGCTGGGATTAAAGGCGTGCGCCACCACGCCCGGCTCGGATTCTGGTATTTAAAAAGAAAAGTGTGTGGGTAGGTGTATATGTTTGTATGTGTTCTTGTGCGTGTGTCTGTGTGAATGTGCACATGGAAGCCAGAGACTGAGGTCATGAGTCTTTGGTTGCTTTCTCCAATTAATTTAAATAAAAAAGTTTTTTGTTTTTGGAGGCAGGGTCTCTCGCTGAACCCAGAGCTCACTGATTTGGCTGGGCTCGGCTGACTGGCCAATGAGACTCAAGGATTCCCTTGTCTGTCTTCTTAGTTCTGGAGTCCCAGGCACACACTGCTATGCCCTGCTTCTCATGTGTGTGCTGGGGACTGAACCCAGCCCCTCCTCCTGCCGACCTGGCAAGCACTTAACTAACGGAGTCATCTCCTTAGGCTCCAGGATTCGGGTAATTTTTATGGCTTCTTCACTTTCACACATTTTTCTTCCTAAGACTTAGTTTTATTAACTATCAGATTCATTTTTGAGACTGGGTCAAGTCCCAGTCTTTAATTAATGATCCCCCTGCCTCAGCCTCCTAACGGCAGGGATCAGAGGCATGCACCACCACCACCCTGGCTACTTTCGTGTATTTTCTCATGTTTCTACAATGAACATGAAGTAGTGATGACAAGAAAGGAGAAGAATAACATCATTTTGTTCAATAAAATTGGATGTAACATGGTTCATGGAATCTGATGAGTAATATATTAAAGAGAGGGGGAGGGGGAGACTTTGGGCAACTGAAGGCTGTGTATATAGATGATGATTTTATTACCAGGGCAAAAACCATTACTATAAATCTTGCATACTCCATGTCCTCCAGACACATCATATGCAAGTCAATGTCCTCTTAAAAATGACCGAGTGCCTCTATTAATAAGCTCAGTAAATAGTGCCCAACACACAGCACACCACCGTTAATCATATCTGCTTATTTGAGTGGGAATCAAAACCATTTATTGTTCTTGCAGATTAAAGATGGTTTTTTTCCTAGACGGACTCAGCACATCAGACAGTCATCAATCTGCCTCCTCTAGGACTCATGCTTCAAGCCCCCCCCCCTCGCACTAATCTGCAAGAGCGCCAGTGGGAGGCAGGCATTGTGTCTGACCTCTCTGCTCATCCTCACCAAAGCAACGGGTGAACAGAGCAGCCGTAAATCTGCTGTCGGCTCCTTCTTTTAAACTCAAAGCTAATTACAGAGTTAATAATTCATCTTTCCTCATGACGCTATGTTAAATGGGGTAGCTGTCAGCTTGGGTAAGGCTGTCTGGGAGGGAGAAACTATTATAGAAAAAAAAATATCTGCCCAGGAAAGTGAGAAAGAACTCTTTTTGAAAACTATATTTTTAAATGTGCCTGTGTGTGTGCGTGTGTGTTCATGTGTGCCTATGTGTGTGCTACACTTGTGTCAAAGATCAGAGGGAACTTGCAGGAATTGTTTCTTTCCTACCACATGGGTTCTGACCATCACAATCAGGCCATCAGCTTGCTGACAGCTTGTCCTTATCCACGAAACTATCTCACTCGCCCTCGAACACTCGTTTTTGGTTGCCCAGGCAAGAATATGGTACACCATGTAAGATTCTATGTACACCTGCCATGACATAACCTCAGGGTGTTCCCGTGGTAGGCAGGCATGATGAGTTTCCTGTGTGTTTATGTGTCAATAAAACCTTAGTCTCCACACAAGGAATGAAGGAAGGAGTCAACGGACCAAGAAAAAGCCATGTCTGGTAGTTTATCAGGGAGCTTAGTGACTGTTAGTGTACAGCCTCAGGGTACAGAAGCAGCCATCTCTAAGTGAGGTATGCTCCCCTGAGTCTTCTGTCTGGCCAGTGGGCTTCATAGGACTCTCGGAGGTCATTGGACTTCCATGGGATCAGTTTCCCAGTACTGTGAGGCACTGCTCTCTTCAGAGGCAGCTCTGGCTGGTTCCTGGGAGTCTCCTCTCCAGGCTGGCTCTGCCCCTCTGTGCCCCCTGGGTTCATCCACTGATCTCAACATCCTTGTCTGGGAAAATGTGAATTATTGGGGCATTGGGAGAGGCCATAACTCCTAGACAGTGCCAGATATTTGAGGCCCTCCAGTTTTAGGAACGCACCTCATAAGAAGGTTCAGGGGAAGTGGGTTCTGAGCTAAGGAATGCTAGAGAACTTTGTAACTGCCCAGGCAATAAAATGACACACAATTTATATTTCAAATTCTAATATATACAGCACGTATAAACCATGGCCAACAGAGTCAGCAGACAAGGGCTAACATCTTCCCCAACAAGCTACTGGGTGTTTTTACTTCCCAGGAGTACCTACTGGGTATTTTTAACTTTATATGCTTTGGTTTCTTTTACTAAATGAAGTTAATAAAAACTGTCTCATAGAGACAGCAGAGTATTTACTAAGATCAGATGGAACATGCATTTACTGATTATGCCCAGCAGGAGTAACTGTAGCATAACTAATGTTCTTGCTATTTAGCACAACCCTGGCAGGGAGGTGTAACTGTCAGTAGTCTTATTACCCTGATCAGGAAACAGGCAAAGCCGCATAGCAGCAATTGTCTCATGAGAATGGGCCATAGCACTAACTGTAATATACAGAATAGTGTGTGATCTAGCGCCCTCTGCTGGCTACCCTGAATTAAAACCTATTCTCCCAAATGCCTACCAACCAAAGCTTTCAACCAGCTCACAATCGACCTCCTAAATAGAATCAGCAAGCTCCCTGGAAGGTCCTACCAGCCTTGTCCCACGATTAGAAAGCTGGTGGCTTGCCGGGTGTGGTGGTGCACACCTTTAATCCCAGCACTCGGGAGGCAGAGGCAGGTGGATTTCTGAGTTTGAGGCTAGCCTGGTCTACAGAGTGAGTTCCAGGACAGCCAGGGCTATACAGAGAAACCCTGTCTTGAAAAAAAAAAAATAAAAGAAAGCTGGTGGCATACAAGATGTAGAGTTATTTCCCTGAGATGCAGTATACAGTATACAGTCAGGCTATACGCTACCTGCCTGACCCCAACACTGGGATCCCCAGATAAAAAGTAGTCTTATTTATGTCTTCCCCTGAATCCTGATGCACACTGTTAAAAACATGCATGCATATATATATATATATATATATATATATATATATATATATATACACACACACATATATATGCATACATATATACATATACACATATACGCATATATACATACACATACATATATAAGTTTAAAAATGTGTATATATACATGTATATGTATATATATGTTTGTGTGTATACATGTATATATACACACACACACACACACACACACATATATATATATATATATATATATATATATATATATATATATAAGTTTAAAAATGTACATGTGTGTGTGTGAGCTCACACATGTCATACTATGCATATGGAGTCAGAGGACATTTTGTAGAAGTGTTCTCTCCTTTCAGTATGTGGGTCCTTAGGATGGGACTCTGGGACTCTGGTTATCAGTCTTGCCTGCCAGTGCCTTTATCAGCTCAGACAGCTGTAGGACCCGTGTAAGCATTTTAAAGAACTGTACTATTGGATAGCTTAGACAACTGGCATTTTGCCTTTCTCAATTCTTATTTTTTAAGACAAATCTTTCACTGAACCTGGAGCTCACTGATTTGGGTAAGCTGGGTAGCCAATAAGCACTGGAGATCTCCCTATCTACACACACACACACACACACACACACACACACACACACACACACACCCTATACTGAGATTTCAGATGTATGCTACCATGCCTGAATTTTTGCCTGAGATCTGGGGTTCTGAACTCAGGCCCTCATTCTTGAGCAGCAGACATTCCACCCACTATCTCCCCAGCCTTGAATACCTTGTTTCTCACCTGGGTCTATGGCAATCGTGGACTCTAGCTCTCTGACCTTTTGAGCAGCAGAGGCTGACACTATGCTGTAATGCAAAGGGTCTTTGGAAATGGCGTGGACTTCTGGAACCATCTCAGGAGTCAGACAACTGGCCGAAGACGCTGTGTCCTTAGGGATCATCACCGTGCAGCCTGGAGGGCTGGCGAAAGCCAATGGAGCCTCTGCAACACACAACAGAAGGGGCTGTGACGTCACCCTGCCAAACCCAATCCATTTTCACCCTATCCATAGTGGAGAGAAAGATGACCCTGGCACCAACCCTGTCAACAGAATTCACCAGGCTGTTTGCTGGCACCATGGTCAGAGTGAGCTGGCATATGGGTAGACCGAGTTCTATTTAAACAATCACCGCCGCTTCTTAGGAAGGTGAATACGGTAAAAAGTGAGGTTAGTCACAGCCGAAGCATGAGCGCTGAGAGATTCTGTCCATCAATCCCAGTTATGGATGTCAGAAAGCACGGTCTGAACTCTCAGCGCATGAAACCTCTTGTTTGACCTGGTAGCTGATGTTAGACTGGGCACCCTCTGTGTATGGAATTTCTGTTTTCTCACAGCATTTATATTTTTCTTAACCTTCCCCCGACTTCCCCACTAGATTAGAGTCCTAAGCCGTAGTACACTAGCATCATCCTCAGAAGTGGCTGCATCATGGAGGGTGCAGTCGAGTCTCGGGTGTGATTTTACCCTTTCTACCCATGTCTGCCATGCTATAAAATAATGGCCACGCCTTGTCTGGTTGTATTAACATGGAGCTGGGAAGTGCAGGTACCCATGGAGCAAAGCGCTGGGTATAGAGTACCTCAGGAATGGTTTTCATTATAGAGACAGGCACTGTATCTTCTGCCTCTAGGTGCTTACTGCTTGGTAGACTGAACTCTGTCTTCTGCCTTTCTTGGTATATATGGCTTTATATTTCAGCTGTGTGCTCCTCACGGAGGGCAACCATTGTTTCTTTACCTCAGAACTTCACATAATGTCTTGCACATTATTCAACAGGTGTTGAATAAATGTCAACATGAGATGAGGAAATGATATCCTGCTTTTCACAGAAATTCAGAAACTGTAACGTTTCTTGGGTTTAATAGCCAGAGTCAGCCAACATTCAAAAGGAACATCTATTGATAGATGCATGAACCTTGCGTGTGACCCAGAAAGGGAACAACTATTAACTGAGAAATGGCTTCCTTTTTTTAAAAAAATTCTCTTCCCTTTTCTCTTCCTTCCTTCCTTCCTTCCTTCCTTCCTTCCTTCCTTCCTTCCTTCCTTTCTCTCTCTTTCTCTTTCTTTCTTTCTTTCTTTCTTTCTTTCTTTCTTTCTTTCTTTCTTTCTTTCTTTCTTTCTTTCTTTCTTTCTCCAGTGTCTCAGACAACACCTAAAAAGTGATCCCTTGAAAGCCAGGTACACACAAGAGCAGCAGGTTCAGAAGGTGGCAGAAGGCTTTATTCTCTCCAGCTTTAGGGATGTGATGGTTTGTATATGCTTGGATCAGGAAATGGCACTGTTAGGAGATGTGGCCTTGTTGGAGTAGATGTGCCACTGTGGGTGTGGGCTTTAATACCCTAGTCCAAGCTGCCTGGAAGTCGGTATTCTGCTAGCAGCCTTCAGATAAAGATGTAGAACTCTTAGCTCCTCCTTCACCATGCCTGCCTGGATGCTGCCATGCTCCCATCTTGATGATAACGAACTGAACCTCTGAACCTGTCAGCCAGCTACAATTAAATGTTGTCCTTATAAGAATTACCTTGGTCGGAGGCAGAGGTAGGCAGATTTCTGAGTTCAAGGCCAACCTGGTCCACAAAGTGAGTTTCAGGACAGCTAGGACTACACAGAGAAACCCTGTCTCGGCAAAACAAAAACAAAACAAAACAAAACAAAACAAAACAAAAGAATTACCTTGGTCATGGTGTCTGTTCATAGCAGTAAAACCCTAACTAAGACAAGGGAGCATGGATCAGGAAATCCATTGCTAATAAAACTTAGGTGTTTAAAAAAAAAGGTGGTGATGTGGTGGCTAGAGAGATGGCTCAGTGGTTAAGAGCACTGACTGCTCTTCCAGAGGTCCTGAGTTCAAATCCTAGCACCCACATGGTGGCTCACAACCACCTGTAATGGGATCTGATGCCCTCTTCTGGTGTGTCTGAGGGGAGTGACAGTGTACTCACATGAAAGAATGAAAGGAAGGAAGAAAGGAAGAAAGGAAGGAAGAAAGAAATCTTAAAAAAAAAACCCCAAACCCTTAGATGTTGAGGTGTGAGAATGTTTTATTCAGCAGTGGCTGGTGGTGGCATTTCTTCTCATCCACGACCCACATGCCATCAGACTTAAGAGGGTTGGGGTGTGCAGGAGGATCTACTTTACAGGCACATCCCAAGGGGATGGCAGGAGAGGGGTGAGCCTGCTGTGCTGGGGGATATTTACTGCCTGTGTATGAGAATGCCTGCCTGCCTTACCCAGCCAAACCTAGGAATTGCCACAAGCTCCCCAGGGACATAGCTTTGTGCTCCTAAGGTCTGAGCTCACACCTGGCACACAGCAGGTACTCAATAAACAGTAGAATCCATGAACTGTGCAATCTATGTCTTGTCTCCATATCTGGAGGACATTCTGATAGCTGAACTCTCCTGAAAACAGTTAAAATAAAATAGCACTCAACCTGCCTCCTTTGTTTGTCTGGCTTTGGGAAATAGACTCAAATAGCATAGATGGTAGATATTTGCCCAGCTTTAGTGCTGATTAAGGTTTATTACAATAATAAAAGGTGTGTGTCTTCTATCCGGGAACTGAATGATCAAAGGCAGGACAGGAGCTCCCAATTGAGATTAAATAATTTCTACAACAAATTGTTGATTGGAAATATTCAAAAGAAGAAAATGTATGCCTCTGGTGAAGACAAACAGGGTTTTTTTCCTTGACTTTTAAGTATACAGAGAGATGGCTCAGCAGTTAAAAGTGAGGACTCTTGCAGAGGACTTGGGTTTGGTTCTAGCACCCACATGGCAGCTCACAACCACTTGCTACTTCAGTATCGGGAGATCTGATGCCCTCTTCTGGCCTCCGTTGGCATCAGGCACACATACACTGCACATAGGTATTGCAGGCAAAACATCCCTATGTATAAAATAAATACATCTTTAAAAGTAGAGTATAAGAGCTATTCACAAAACGCACTTACATTGCATCAGGAACCACACGCACCCAGGAATGAGTTCACGTGTGCAGGAGGAAGGGAGTGAGTATGGGAACTACATACATCTTCTGGGAGAAGCTCCATCTTGGTATTGAGGGGTCCTGGGAATGGACCTCAGAAGATACTGAGAGACAACATTGTTGTAAAATTCAGCTGTGTTTCTAGGCTTCATCCTTTGCTTTGAAGGCCCTACCAATTTCCAAAAAGTCAAACTGAGGGTTGGCTCCTCCATTAGAGCAAGCCACGAAGCTTCAGCAGATGGGAAAGTATTTAGTCAAAGGATTCTTGAGCTAAAAAGACTAGGCTCCTCAGCAGGGGATTAAACTGAGCACGTAGGAGAGACACCGTGGACTCTCTTAGTCTACGTCTGTGTTTGTTTCCCAGTGCTAGGGCTCAGACCTTTGAGCATTCTGGAGAAGGGCTCTACCACTGAGCTATAGCCCCAACTCTAGGCCTGGGTTTTCTGGGTTTATTTGTAAGTCATTGATCTGTAAACCTGTGCTTATGAGAACTCCAGGCCCAGTGGGCTGCAACTGAGGTAGCTCTGCCCTTGTTACCAACATACTGCAGCTGATGACTGCTTCCAGACTGGTCAGCGGAGACGGCCAGAACACGGGGACATCCTCAGGCCGACACTCCACATAACTCCCGTAGTCAGGCTTGGAAAGTGCCTCGATTCCCAAAAGACCTGCAGGTGGGAAAACAAAACAAAATAAAACACCCAAAACCAATCCCAGGATTCCTCTGGTTGGTACCATCCACATGGGGGCAGTAAGTACTCTATGGATCTTTCTCCCCACAAGTGCTAGTTGTAGAATTGATCTTAGAAAAGGAGAAAGAAGAGGAAGGATAGGAGGAAGAGGAGGAGGTAAAGATGGCTAGGAGTTGAAGTTGTAACAGATCAGGATGTTCCGTAACTTAGGGCCCGTGTTGACTGATACCATCAGGCCTGACATCTCAAACCGTATGATGTGGTTTCTGGAGGGAGGAGTCTACAGTGTGCTTAGCTCAGTACTAGCCTCGTAGCACACAGATTCCTAACAGAGCCAGCCTTGTGTGTGTGTGTGTGTGTGTGTGTGTGTGTGTTCATCTTGATGCAGACTGATCAAGTTACATAGCTGTAACCTCTGTTATTGTTCCAGCAGCCCCAGCTCTGAGCAGCAGTCATCTACATGCTGCTGACAGTGCAGACCAGAATGCCAAAGATGGATGCATTGGGCCTAGTTTATCCCTACTGATAAGACTAGTCGGCAGATATCCTCTGGGTGACCCTGAGACTATTTTAGGTGAGGAAGGCCAATAGTGCTGATAGTATTTTCATAGAATGTCAGGTCTTTAATAATTCTGTTGACCGCAAAGCTGGGCAAGTTCAAGTCCACAGACCCTGGCTCTCACTCTGGGCCAACCCCAAGCTCTCTCTCCTCAGGCTCTCTGAGAGCTCCAAGAGACCTGGGGAAACATCGCGACTTTTGACTTCACCCCTGGATCTGTTCATTCACTCTCAGGCTAAGTAATACGACATTCAGTCCGAATGCAAATTTGAGTTTTATTTAATAATATTATGGTGTGTGTGAGAGAGAGATACAGAGACAGAGACAGAGAGAGACAGAGGGGGGTGTACATGGTTATGGATAATACCTGAAACAGTCTCACTGTGACCCTCTGACCCCTAAATCCAGGGATCTCGTGATACTCATAGGAGTTGTGTGTGCATCACAAATCCTCAAGATGAGGCTCACTGGTCTGGCACGGTGCTGCCTTAAACCTGAGGGCACCCGGTACTGTACTTCTGGGCTTCGCCCCAGTCCCTCACCCCTGAGACTTCCCTAAGAACAGCCCAAGCTCCTGTGTGCTTCTCAGGCCCATGTTGGGTGGATGCTGACCTGGGTCACCGATGTGGATGGGTTGTCCTTGCTGCCCTCCCATGGCGTGAGTGGCCTGCAACAGCCTTTCCAGCTTGTCCTTGGGAACAGGTCTCATTGTGACCACCAGAGGACAGCAGAAGCCAGCAACGGTGGCACAGGGCACTGTTGTCTGATAGTGAAAATGTAGGGGGGAAAATACAGGAATCAACTCAGATTCAAGCCGCAGCACTTCCACTCCAAGATCCCGGGAGCTATTACAGCCTGGTTGACAGTGAGTGACTCAAAACTGGGGTGCGAGAGAGGGGGGCCCTATTCATGTTTTTTTTTTTCTTTATTAATCTGTCAACATCACTTTGGCAGTCTGACACATCTTCTAAGCTGGACAGAGTAATGTTTTCCACCACAAAAAAGAAAATTCAGGACGGTGTGTTGCCTGTTGTCCCAGCACTTGGGAGGCTAAGGGGATGGGGAGTTTGAGCCTTGGCTGAAAGGAAAGTTTTAAGGTGATTCTGGTAACACAGTGAGAGCCAGTCTTAAAACAAACACACAGGCGGGGCAGCAAAAAGGTGAGGGGAAGAGAAGAGAATCAAATGTTCCAAAGGAAACCACTACTATTTCAAATGTCCAGATGTAGTTACCAGAGCCCCAGAAGGAGTATTATACTTTTTCCCACTAACAGCTAGGAGGACAGAATAGCAGATCTGTTACCGGAGTATCAGTATACAGGGTGTATTGAGACTCCTGAGAACTGTATTGTGTTATGCTATTTGTGAGATACTTTATCATCCTCAGCATTCCAGGATGTATTGATCCAACCGCCCTTTGTGGCCAACACTCAGAACCAAAGGAAATGCTAACTTTCAGCTGAGGTTTATAAAACACACACACACACACACACATACACACACACAATTTCCTCACCCAGTCTCATGGGTCTCTGAATGTTCTTTCTCCGTGGATCTCAAGAAGCCCGTGAAGTTCTGACAGAATCAGGCAAAAGCAAGCAAACAACCCCAGGAACAGCGGCTGCCTGATCCACTTCTAGATACTACAGGGAATGAGCTTGTCCCTGGATGCCCCAGCCTTCCCTTCCAAGACTCTGCACAGGGCGACCTGGGTGACTTTCACTGGTGGTACACATCTCCCCCTGCAGTGGGGCTTATGACAGGCTTAGAGCACAGCCAGGATCAGGATCCACTGGGACAACCTTGGCTGCCACTTAACTGGCTTGCTGTTACCACCCTGGCAACTGTAAGATGAGGCTCTGCTGTGCTGCCAGCCTGGTGTCTGTATGACAGCATCTGGGACAGAGCAAAGGCACATGTAGGCCACTCACAAAGCCAGGCAGGGCTCCCGGGGACCGAGACGCCTCTGTTTAGGATGGGCCATCTATCCAGGCCATCAGTGGAATTCAAGGTGGCTGTAAGAGCCATCTCTCTCAGGGCCTAAGGGCATTGGGGTGAATTGTTACAGACAAAGCTGTATGGCAGCCATGGGGAAAGAGGAGGCAGTGACGTGTCATGGATAATTGACCGGCTTTGGTGAACATATATGGACATCTGTGCCTCTGTACAAAGCTTTCTTCAGTCACCACACCAGACCAGTATGGTTCTGGGACTCTGGCAGCTCCCTATCACACACTCTCTAGGTCTTATTTTCTTCATTTCAGATGAGGAGCTGTGCTGATGAGCCTGAGGCTATCCCAGCAAGTGTGCTGATGAGCCTGAGGCTATCCCAGCAAGTGTACTGATGAGCCTGAGGCTATCCCAGCTCATACTTGCTACAAATAACAGTGGGCCCCAGCCAGTGTCCAGAGCTCTGTCCTCACCGTTCCCAATCACATCAACCCAATCTCTTGTACTTCGAAGGGTACTACAGAACAGCAGGGACCTGACTCAGTCCAGGCCTCTCTGGCAGAAGCCAAAGGGGGAGGGACACTGACAAACAGTGCTCAAGATGAAAAGGTCCAGCCACTGTGATCACGGAAGACTGGAGGCTACTGATCTGCCAGTGTGCTCAGACTTGTCCCAACAGCATCTGGGAAGGAGGCAGAGGAGGAAGGACTCCACTCTTCCCCACGTGACTGGTTTCAGCAGGAAGAAAAGCACATCAACTCAGCAGCAGGGACAGTTCCTAACAGTAGGCATGTCCCAGGAGAGGCCACCCTTCTGCCATTAATCCTCTATACTCGCATCAAAATTGGGCATGGTGACACCCTGTGCTTGCAATTCTAGCACTGGGAGATAGAGACAAGAGCATCCCCAGGGATCTCTGGCAGAGAGCCTACCCTTAGTCAGTAAGAAGCCTTGTCTCCAACACCATGGTGGGGCCAAGTGAAAAGACTCATCAGGTAAAGGCACTTGCTGCCATACCTGGTGACTTGCGTTTGATTCCTAAGCCCCACATGGCGGAAGGAGAGAACTGATTTCCTTAAGTTGCCCTCCGACCTCCACACAAACATTGCACTACCAAAATCGCCCCTTCCCCAAATAAATGTAACTTAGCAGAAATCAAGGTGTTCTGCTCCTGAAGAACACCAGTTGACCTTTAGCCCAAATATACATTCATACATACATGCCTGTGTGTGTGTGTGTGTGCCCCCCCACACACACACTCCAAATGTCCGAATGACTTTGATTGACATTGCACAGTCATAGAGGCAGGTGGGAGAGAGACTGACTCAGAGGGTGACAATGGCTTTACCTGGGAGGACGACTGAGCTTGCGCTGACCTTAGGGCTTCTGATTCCTGAACCAACGTTCTCTCCACCATCGCAAACTACAGAGTCCGTCCACATTTTCAAGCCATTTTGCTCAGGGGCACAGCCTTACCTTGTATGCTCCTGCATCGCTGGGACCTATTAGGTCTCTTCTGGGGACCCCTGCCTGCTCCAAGGCCCCTTCTATGGAGAAGCTGCAGTCGATGATGAAGGTCACCATTTCTTTTAGCTGTTCTGAGTGCGCTTCCAGTGAGGTCAGGATGCCTGTGCAGGTGCCAAACTCATATTTCTGCAACTGTGGACAGATGGTCCTGGGGACACAAAGAAGTACTCACAGGCCCCCAGGCGCTTTTTTTTTTTTTGTTTGTTTTTGTTTTTGTTTTTGTTTTTAGAGACAGGGTTTCTTTATGTGACACCCCTGGGTATTCTGGAACTTGCTCTGTAGACTAGGCTGACCCCAAACTCATGGAGATTCATCTGCCTCTGCCTCCACAGAGTGCACCACCGTGCCCACTCGGCCAATACTGTGCTTATTAAAAGAACAGAGAGGGTCTGGAGAGATCTCAGTGGTTAAGAGCACTGACTGCTCTTCCAAAGGTCTTGAGTTCAATTCCCAGCAACCACATGGTGGCTAGCAACCACTTGTAATGTGAGCTGACACCCTCTTCTGGTGTGTCTGAAGACAGCTACAGTGTAGACACCAGCTCCGCGGAGCAGCAAGTGTCTGGATATTGAGAAACACAGAACAATGGGGCACCCTCCTCTTCTGCTGCTCTACTTTGAATCTCAAGTCTCCCCCCCAGAGGCCCATGGACTGAATGCATCATCCCAGCCTGTGGTGGTGGCGGTGGCAGGCATGCACCTTTAAGAGGTGGGAACTAGTAATCGGAAGTTAGGTCATCGGGTACATCCCCTTTTAAGATGAGGATGTTGCTTCTCCATCCTCTCTCTCTGCTTCCTGAGCAGTGTGGCCCCACTCCATCTCCCCTGCCATAATGTTCCGCTTTGCCTCAGGCCCAAGCTGTAGCCACTTAACCATAGACCAAAACCTCCAGACCAGCAAACCAAACAAACTTTTCCTTCTTTAAGATGTGTGCTTTGGGTATTTCTTCATAGTGTTGGAATGCTACAACCCATGAAGGGAGAGGTGTTGGGTCTTAAGGCATGTAGGAGTCCACAGGTTGGACAAGAAGGAAAGGACACCTAGGCAGAATGTGCTAAATATGGAGGCACTGAGTATATGAGCCAAGGGAGGTCTGCACCAGGAGGCTCCAAGCTGGCCACACAGGAAGTACCAGCTCAGGCCCTAGTAGCGTCTTTTTTGAGGGGGTCCCCTCGTCCTTGCACCTACAGAATGATAATGATAATGGGAAGCCTTCTGTCTGGGAAGAGAGCTTGGGGAGGTGTGTGTGTGAAGAAGCTGAGGTGGGTGGGGCCGAGTCACCACTAGTCTTGAGATGGGGCTAAGGCACAGGCTACAGGCTGGCTGGCCTTGGAGACTGTTAAAAAGTAGAGTCACATGATCAGATGCAGTCTTAGAGCAGAAGATGTGGGTGAGCAGAAGATGGTCAGATGGAGGAGAGAGGAGGAGGAAGGTGAAGATGAAGAGAGTTGCAGTGTCTTACAGACGAGGTCAGAGACGATGGGAGATGAAGCTATGAAAGCTGGGGCACAGTGGAGAGGCAGAGAGGTGGGGTTCCCAGAGGCTTGTTATGCAGTGCTCACCCCTTATGTGTGAAAAATACATCTAGTATCCCCAGTGGATGCCTGACACTGGCTAGCCCCAACCCCTGTATATGTTATTGTCTCCTGTATTTCTACACCTGACATTTCCTTTATAAGCCAGAGATACATAGTAATTATAATTATATACTATCATAAAAGTTATTTAAAACATTGAGCTATTTATTCCTGGAATTTCTCGTGCAATATTTTTAGACATTGGTCACCCGTCAGTAACTGAAACTTGTGGAGTGTGAATGGAAGCTAAGGGGGATGTCTGCTGTGGGCAAACATGCACAATTATGAATGGTATTTTCTTCTGGGGGTTAGTGATTTGAGCATTGTTCTTCTTAATCCTGTGCAAGGGTTTTCTGGTAGGAGTGATAAAGGGACAGGTGGCAGTGCCTGTCATGGTTAATTTTAATCATCAGTTTGACACTATCTAGAATCATGTGGAAAGAGAGCCTCAGGCTGGCCTGTAAGAATGTCTTTGGGAGATTGTGTTGATGAATTGAGGTGGGAAGATGCATCTCCTGTGGGTGGCACCATTCCCTAGGCAAGGGGATCCTGAACTGTATAAGAGTGGAGAAAGCAGGAGAACTGAGCACTGGCATTCATGCATTTGTGCATTGCTCTTGGGCCAGGCATGGTTAGTACACACCTTTAATCCCAGGTGGCAGAGGCAGGTAGACTTCTATGAGTTCAAGGCCAACCTAGTCTACATAGTTCCAAGCCAACTAAGGGTACATAATGAGATCCTATATCAAACAAACAAACAAACAAACCAAAACAAAGCAACAACAACAACAACAACAATAATACCTGACCTCTTCTCTTGACTATGGTTATAATGTTACTGGCTGTTTCAAGTTCCCATCACCTCGATCTTTCCCCCCCAACCCCTCCCCCCACAACACACCATGCACCCCCCCCTCCCCCAGCCAGTAATCCTGAGCTAAAATAAACCAATAAACCCTCTCCTGCTTAACTGATTTTGTCTGGGTATTTTATCATGCCTATAGGAAATGAAACTAAGATGTAGACCACAGAATTTCTCCAGGCTTGGAGCAGGGGCAGGGACAGAGGCGAGTGTGGGATTAGAGGAGAGGGTATGAAGTAGGAAAGGTAGAGAGGGCAGTTTGCTCCTGAGCAGTGGTCCTATGAGGTTCCATGCCAGGCCCTGTGTGCTCCCCAAGGCTGGACCAAAGTGTACCCTAGCTGCAGCATCTTCCCTTGCTCACAACTACCATAGCACAGGCTTCTTACCTTATGTATGGAACAGTGCTCAGCTGAGGGAGTGTCTTCACCGCTTCCCTTTGGCCAAGGAGGGGCAGAGGACCCCGGTTGCCCTGGCAGAAGCTTTCAAAAGCTGGTGCTAGAGATCTGGGCAGGATCACGACACTAGCCGGCTGGAGTCCTGGGTCGGGTGGGAGATGGGACAGAGGCACACTTGGTTGCTGCTTGCAGACCCTTGTTAATTCCATTTTTGACTGACATGTTTTAGATGCACACAATAGTATACCTAAGTATACAGCATAGCTGTGCATGGTGAAGGAGCACACCTATATAATCTTAGCACTCAGGAGGTTGAAGCAAGAGATCTCAAGCTTGAAGTCAGCCTGGGCTATACAGTGAGACTGTCTCAACAAACAGGCAGATGGACAAACAGAAATATACAGTCTAGTACTTTTTACACAATAAACACACACCTAGCAATAAAACACCCAGATTGCAAGACATGGTTGTCTCTTCAGAGTCAGCATCTTGGCTGCTCCATCCTTTATACCACTATCCGAACTTCTAACCTACATAGCACCCATTACTGGACTTCATATAATGGAACCATATAACATATATCTTTAAAGTCCTAATTCTATTGCTAATGTCCAGAAATTGACACATATCGTTGCACTTAATGGTAGTCTGTTCACCTGCTGTTCAATGAGAATTGACCCCTGTCTGATGGGGTGGACCTTTTAACTTGGGTTATTGCAAATGGCAACTCCATGAGCGTTACAGAGTGTGCATTGGGAATGTGTGTGTGCTCTCTCATTTGACATGTACCTGGGCTTGCAGTAGAAAAACCCGGTCAGCTTTACTGAATATTACCCATTCCTTTTTTTTTAAAATTAGATATTTTCTTTATTTACATTTCAAATGTTATCCCCTTTCCTAGTTTCCCCTCCAAAAATCCCCTATCCTCTCTTCCTTCCGCCTGCTCCCCAACCCACCCACTCCCCATTCTTGGCCCTGGCATTTCCCTATACTGGGGCATAGAACCTTCACAGGACCAAGGGCCTCTCCTCCCATTGTTGACCAACTAGACCATCCTCAGCTACATATGCAGCTAGAGCTATGAGTCTCTCCGTGTGTTTTCTTTGATTGGTGGTTTAGACCCAGGGAGCTCTGGGATTACTGGTTAGTTCATGTTGTTGTTCCTCCTAGAGGGCTGCAAACCCCTGCAGATCCTTGGGTACTTTCTCTAGCTCCTTCATTGGGGACCTTGTGCTCCATCCAATGGATGACTGTGAGCATCCACTTCTGTATTAGTCAGGCACTGGCAGAGCCTCTCAGGAGACAGCTATATCAGGTTCCTGTCAGCAAGCTCTTGTTGGCATCTGCAATAGTGTCTGGGTTTGGTGGTTGTTTATGGGATGAATCCCCAGGTGGAGCAGTTTCTGTATGGTCATGCCTTCAGTATTTGCTCTGAATTTTGTCTCTATAACTTCTTCCATGGGTATTTTGTTCCCCCTTCTAAGAAGGATAGACGTGTCCACACTTTGGTCTTCCTTCTTGAGTTTCATGTGTTTTGCAAATTTTATCTTGGGTATTCTGAGCTTCTGGGCTAATACCCACTTATCAGTGAGTGCATATCATGTGTGTTCGATATTGCCCATTCCTATTGTGGCTCTACGGAGTGGCACAGCCATGGTGGGCATCTCTGGGACCTACTGCTACTGAAAGAGTAGTACGGAACCAAAGACAAAATAGAGTCCCTTGTGTCAGGGGGGAAAGTGAACCTTTAAAATAAAAATACCGATGGCTCTAGGTACTGGCAAGCCTTTCCTGGAACAATCACAGAATAGCCAACGCCCTCTGAATATCTCTGTGAAATGTCTCAATGCCCCAGGAGGTTGCCTAAGGTAGCACATGACTTAATTGTTAGGTAGATTGCCTCCCCCTTTCCACCCCCCCTTGCCTCCTACCTGGGTATCTTGCTGATGTTTGAACTAGCCAATCATGTGAAACCACGCCAGTTTCCCCAACCCCCCCCTGCCCCATTGTTATGAAAGCTCCTGATTTTCGAGCCACGAGGTCGACCCCCCTGTCCCCTGCGTGGGATACGGGTCGTCCCGGAGCTCCGATTAAAAATCCTCATGCTTTTTGCATCAAGACAGGTCTCGTGATTCGTGGGGTGCACGAACAACCCGTGTTTGAAATAGGGGTATTTCTGGTTGGATCTTACACTACATGCCTTTGCCATGTCTGTAGTGCTGGCGGCTGTACCATGGAGCTTTAGTGTGTTGTACTGGTTGCTTACCTCACTGATTGACAAAAAACAACTTGAGGGTGGAAGGACTTGTTTTTGGTTCATAGTTGCAGGAGATACAGACGTTTTCTCTCTCTCTCTCTCTCTCTCTCTCTCTCTCTCTCTCATATAAAATAGCTCAAAGGATTATACCTGCATAGTAATTGTGGTTGTCCTCAGGAGACAAGACTGCAAGTGATGTTGATGCTCTTCTCTAAACCTTTTCCAGTGTTATAAATCTAGCACTGTGTTTGGACAGGCCCCCAGAAGTCCATGAGTTGGAACTTTGGTTCCTCTATGTGTCAGTGGGAGATGGAGCCTAATGGGAGGTTTTTGGGCCACTGTGAGACTGCGATCCTCACTAGTGGGTTAATGCCTTCTCGTGTGATATTTTATTCTCATTAGTCTTGTTTAATCACCACAAAGGCAATAGTTTCAAAGCAACCTCATCCTTCCTGACTGCCCTCCTGGCAGGCTTTCCATTTTCCACCCTGCTAGATTCTAGCACTCTTGAATTCTCTAGTTTCCTAAACCATAAACTAACGGAAACTCTTTTTTTTTTTTTTTTATAAATTACCTACTATGGCGATTAACTTTGACTACCAACTAGACGGGATTTAGGATCACCTTAGAAATATATATCTGGGCGGGCAGATATTTGTGTGTAGCCTGGGTTAACGGAGGTGGGAAGACTCACCCTAAATATGGGTGGCACCATTCCATGGGCTGGTGCTCAGGGCTAAATAAAAAGGAGAAAGTGGGCTGAGTACATGCATCTCTCTCTGCTTCCTGACAGCTGATGCCATGTGACCATGTGACCATGTGACCACATGCCTTCTGCTCCTGCAGCAGTATCTTCCCATAGTGGACTGTATCACCCAAAACTGTGAGCCAGAACAAACCCTTCCTCTCATAACTTGCTTCTTTCAGGTATGTTATCCCAACAACGAGAGATAAAACACGTCCAGTGTCCCATGCTTTTGCTACAACAATTAAGGCAGAGACCACAGCACATACAGAGAGCTGTGTTCTCCTGGAGAAACAACGTCAGGGACAGTTTTTCTAACTGCCAGATGAACTCCATCAACCATGGACATTTCTGCTCTACAAGAACACTAACAGTAGACATTGACTGTGTGCTCATGGTGCTCCAGGTTGCTCTGGCTAAGCGATTCAGGATGTCTCTGTCATGCACTGTATCCGCTGGGTCACGGGCTCTGGGCCTTTGTATCATGGGTCCAAGAGTTCCTCAGGGAAGAGGGATGTAGTAGACATGACCATCTTCTGGGTGAACCCCAAGATCAGCAAGTGGTGAGCCAGTGCTGGCACCCATAATCTGGAAGTGCAGCGTCTGCCAAGGTCACCCAAGGGAGGATGCTCGGGCAAGAGGAGGACGCTGTTGTGCTTCTCAAGCCTGCACAGCTGTGGGGCCACAAGGACCCGCACCTGCAGAGAGGTGGAGAAGAGGACGCCAGCTTAAAGGCCTTCCCTCTTCTCTCCTCTGTCTCTCCCCTCCAAAGCCCATTGTGAGGACAAATTGGATTTTTAATGCAATAAATCAGGGAGGCATTAGGGACACAAAGCTTCTTTGTTTCCTTTTTAATTAAATGCACTTTGGGAGATGAGTTTGGTTTTGTTCATCTCCACTAAGGGAGATGAATAGAAAAGTCCTGAGTTGTCCCCATTAGCAACACAATATGGAATGGCCGCCTTAAGGTCCCTCTTCAGAGAGCCATGGGGGCAGACCACACTTCTAGGTGAGGGTGCCTCGCAGCCCAGGGTGATTCATGCATCCCTGGGGGGCTCTCTATTTAAGGTCATAACACTTTCTCTTTGTGGAGAGAAACTGAGTGATTTATTCTGAGTCTTTTAACCAAAAATCGATTTTTTAAACAGGAAGAAAAAAAAAAACACTTTAGTACTCTCAATTGGATTTAAAGCTTATAAATCTCCACTCTAGGCTGGAGTTTCTAGCTTTGGGGAAACGTACATTCTTCCGATGCATCATTCCACAGCAGCGCTTGGCTTAGAAGGACCTTAACACCCCAAGGGGCCCTCCAGAAGGGTCCCAGGGAGGAGCCTGTCCCATTTTCATTTTGGAAACAAGCTTTGGAAAGTCACACAGGTTCCTCATAGTGTGTCTCTAGTGAGGAGCAAATCCGGAAATCATGCCCTCACAGTCGACTCTGGAGACCCAAGGCTGCTCAGATCCACAGCCTCCAGCAGGTCCAGGAGGCTGTCACTGTCTGGGGTGAAACTCACATTTGCTGACTGTGTACAATGACTTTGATAGACCTTGGAAATCTTCTATATACAACTTCTGCTTCTGGCCATTCACATACTAGTAAGCCACTTTCACGGACTCAGACCTTGACCTCAGGGCATGGCGGCTTTCATTGGCTCAGGCCTTAGTCATGTGACTTGATCTGGCTGAGCCCACATTAGGACATCTGTAATGTGATCAGTCAAGAGCCACGGCTTGCATATATACCTTAATGGAATGTTTCTCTTGGACTCTTTCTGAGCTAATGCAGAAAGAAGTTTGCATGTTGGAGAGTGTTCTAGTCTGACTTTCTATTGCTGTGAGAAACACTATGACCAAAAGCAACTTGAGAAGAAAAGGATTCAATATGGCTTACACTTCTGGATTACAATTCATCATTTAGGGGAAATCAGGGAAGGAATCCAAGCAAGAACTAAGGCAGAAACAGCGGAGGAATCCCACTTACTGACTGACTTACTCCCTAGCTCATGCTCACTTAGCTTTCTTACACAGCCCAGACCAACCTACATAGGGATGGAGCTGCCCACAGCAGGCTGGGATCTATTAAAATAATTAGCAATGCCCCCACAGACAAATCAGATTGAAGAAATTATTGGTTAAGGTTCCTTCTTCCCTGGTGACACTTGGCATTGTCAAACTGACAATAAAATCTAACCAGAAGAGAGAAGCTCCACAGAAAAAAAATTTAGGCTTTCTGGTCCAGTCACCCCAGCAGATATCAGAATATGAGCGAGAAGCCCTTGAGTGGTTCAGCCTCACTCTGCAGGCAGAGGAACTCCTTCACAGAGCAGAGCCTCAGTTGTAGACTTGTGAAAAGTCCCAAGTCAATACACCTTAATACACCTTAGGGTATTTTGTTGTACAATAATAGACAGCCATTCACCCACAAATAATAATAGAGGCTTGACAAGCCTGGTGTGGTGGCACACGCCTTTAATCCCAGCACTCAGGAGGCAGAGGCAGGCGGATTTCTGAGTTCGAGGCCAGCCTGGTCTACAGAGTGAGTTCCAAGACAGCCAGAGCTACACAGAGAAACCCTGTCTCAAAAACAACAACAACAAAAAAAAACAAACAAACAAAAAAAGAGGCTTGACATAGCAATATGCTAAATAAGAGCTCCCCTGGGGCTAGAGATAGGATGGCTTGGAGGTTAAGAGCACTGCTTGCTCTTCCAGAGCTCCTGAGTTCAATTCCCAGCAACCACATGGTGGCTCACAACCATCTGTAATGGGATCCGATGCCTTCTTCTGGTGTGTCTGAAGACAGCTACCTATACATAAGATAAATAAATCTTTTCTTAAAGAAAAGAGCTCTCTGGCTTTAAGGGCATTAAGCGCGTGGCTGCTTTTCCCTCTGGTGTTTGTAACATCACTAGAAAAATCTATAGGCTATTTTCTTTCTTCCTTTTTTATTTATTTATTTATTTATTTATTTATTTATTTATTTATTATTTGTGATGCTAGGAATAGAATCAGGGCCTTGAACATAATAGACAAGTTCTCTACCATTAAGCTACATCCATCCCTTAAATGTTTGTTCGTGCTGTGAACCATCAGTGGTACTTAGGTCAGTGACATAGCTGATGTGTGTGTGTGTGTGTGTGTGTGTGTAGGTGGAGTCAGAGGGTCAGGAGTTCAAGGTCATCCTCAGGTACATAATGAGTTTGAATTCATCCTGGGCTAACTACATGAGACCCTGTCTTAATAGAACCAGCCAATCAAATACCCAGACAAACGTCTATTCCCACTCACCTTCCGTCATGCCGGATGTGTTTCTGAGATATGCTGCCTTGGGTAGACTCCTTACAGCAGAGCGAAAACAGGACCTCAAGAGAAGTGAGAAGGGCATCACACCATCTGGAATGAGCGGCAGGGGACCTGTGCAGTGGAGGAAGGTAGAGGTTAGAAGCAATTTTCCTATAGGCACAGAGTTGGTGTTGAATTCTGTGCCCTGGACTGTCCTAACACTTGGTGACTTCTGCATGCTCTTCCCCTGACCTGGGTGTCTTCCATACTCCCTGAGGCTTTTGTGTTCCACAGCAGCAGCTGAGGATCTGGTCTCAGGAGAACAGCATGAGGCTGGGACGGAGCCTCTCTGTTCTAAGAACATTCTTTGAACTACTCTTTTGGGGCCAGAGCCACAGCTGACTAATGTTCTACTTGACTTTGAAGTCCATTCTCTCCCAGGTACTTGGCTGACAGAGACACAGCGTAGACTTCTTCCATAAGCTCCGGAACACTGAATACAATCCAAGTAGCACAGCCTGAAATTCTCTCCATGGACCAAGTAAAGGAGGGAATGGTATTTATCAGCACAAATGAAACATCAGTTCCATTAGCTGTCTCCTGTGACTTTTGATGTCTCGATGAGTTCTTAGAAAGTAGAAACTTGGTGGGTTTTGGCTCCCTCTACCCACAGTGATTTATTTGGGTTTTGGCAAATGAATAAATATTATGCATTTTCAAATATAGAATATATTTTGAGGTTATAATGAAAAGTTTTAAAACTTGGGATTTGGGCAATCACTCGGTTGGTGTAGTGCTTGCTGTGTAAGTGTAAGGACCTGAGACTGGGTCCAGCACCCACATAGAAAGTCAGACATAGCAAAGTGTGCTTGAAAGTGCGTGTCGTACTAGGGAGGTAGGGACAGGAGGAACCGTGGGTCTTGCTGGCCAGCCAGTTCAATCAATCAGTGAACTTCAGGTTTATCAAGAGACCTCGTCTGGGAAAAGAAGGTGGAAAGTCATTGAGTAAGATCTCCAACCTTAACCTCTGACCTCAATGCACACAAGTGCCCATGTGCACACATACACACCCCACCCGACATGTGTGAATACCTGTGAACACATATACCTCATACGAAGTTTAAAAATTATTTCAAAATACAGAAATGGTCTCAAAGTTGTAGAAAATTATGTCTAGAAAGACATCCTCTAAACTAGTTTTGCGTGTGGTACCAAGTGCTCAGATGGGTGACCTAACAGCACTGACCTCTGACCCACATAAAAACAAGTGTTTGTTGAATGACTGGCTGATAGCAGAGTGGAAGAAGGCATGGCTTGAGAGCAGCGTGTTACAGTGTGGAATTTAGATAAGCCTAAGTTTCCACAACCCTTCCTATCAAAAGAGATGTATTCAATGAGACTCAAAACCACCAATTTGTGTTTTCAACTCTAGCCAATCTCTTAGGTAGAAAACAATGTAAGCTTCAGGTCTAATTTAAGAAAGATTTGAGCTTGTATAGAATCCCAAACAAACAAAAGAACAAGATTGCTCTAGGAAGAAGAGAGATGCATTGAAAAGCGACTTGAGAGCTTTGGTTTAATAGGCTGCAAACAAAGAGGACACAGAGAAGAGAACAGTTAGTCCTAGCTGGGCTGGAGAGCAGGAGGGGTCAGGTGAGGTTGGATTCCAGGCCCCAGTGGAAGGCAACGCTGAGGTCCAAGGCAGCTGCTCTGGCAGGTTGAAGTAGTGCTTGCAGGCTGGATGGGCAGGCCTGACTCCTGGCCAAGCAGCTCCTGGTCAGCTGCTGAGATCCTAGATGTCTCTAGTTCCCAGAGTCACTGCAGGGGACTTAACACGTCTGTCTGTCACTCAGTAAAGGCCAAAGACAGAACTGTTCTGCAGCCACATGGGAGATGGCAGTCGGAGCCTCTGGTCTCAGCTCCATGTGTGGCTGGAGGATGAAGAACTGTGTACCAAACCCCACTGGAGGAGACATCTGTGCATGCAGCTGACAGCGGGTAAAAGCTGAGCTAGCCATCAGTTATAGTTTTAGTCCATGACCTGAGGGATGTTTTCCTCCTTCTCTTTATCTATTGTGTTAATAGAAATATAAGTGGATAAGTCAGGCACATCCAGGTGGTGGCACACACCTTTAATCCCAGCACTCTGGAGGCAGAGGCAGGCAGATCTCTGAGTTTGAAGCCAGTCTAGTCTACAGAACAAATTCTAGGATAGCCAAGGCTACATGGAAAAGCCCTGTCTTGAAAAACAAAAAGCCAACAGCAATCATCCCACCGAAATAAATAAGTAAAAGTGAATCCTCAATTGATTTCCCAACCCTGAGATAAATATGGGTAGATAGAGACCTGTCCTGCATGTTGCGTGTTCAGTAAGAAGGAAAAAAAAAAAAGTAGCCTCTCATCTGGCATCTAGCTTCCAATTTTAGGGGATATTCCCTGAACAGAGGTTAAACAGCTAGAGACTGTCTGCTCATAACAAATGATAGCAGTTGCCACCATCTCTGGTCACCCACTATGTGTCAGGCACCATCTATTGGCTATTTATAATAGCCCCTAAAGAAAGGCACACTTAAGTTCTTTGTGGACAAGGAAACAGGCCAAGGGAGGTCCAAGAAGTTACATAAAGTCCATAATTCACGGGTAGAGAGCAAATCCAAACCTGATTTAACTCTATAGTGATTGCTAACTACCTATCCACATCTATGTATTTATAAATCTATGTAATCATCCACTCATCCACCCACTCATCCATCCGTCCATCATCCACCCACTCATCCATCCATCCGTCCATCATCCATCCATTATCCACCCCATCTATGGTACATCAGTATATTGTAGCAATAGCACAAACCATTCCTTAGTAATCACAATGTGATTGTAGGGCCAGAACCTCTATGTTTCTTCAGGTTTCCATCATGATCTCTGGTGAACCCACTGCTGGGTGGCCCAAGTGTCTCCTTCCTCAGTATCTTTCTCAAGAAGCAAGAGGAGACAAGATTCAAACATTAAGTTCCAAGAAGCTGCTTTCCTACCAAGAACTCTCTCTCTCTCTCTCTCTCTCTCTCTCTCTCTCTCTCTCTCTCTCTCTCTCTCCCCCCGAACTATTAAATCCACAAATATTATTCTTCAGCTTTCCATCATGATCTCTGGTGAACCCACTGCTGGGTGGCCCAAGTGTCTCCTTCCTCGGTATCTTTCTCAAGAAGCAAGAGGAGACAAGATTCAAACATTAAGTTCCAAGAAGCTGCTTTCCTACCAAGAACTCTCTCTCTCTCTCTCTCTCTCTCTCTCTCTCTCCCCCCCTCCGAACTATTAAATCCACAAATATTATTCTCTAGCATCAAAGATCCTAAGACTGAACTGTTGTAGTTAGGTTCCGATTCTTCTTCCCTGTCCCATACTCCCAGAAATAAGACTCAGACTCAAAATATATTCACAATATCTTGGCCATATAGCTAGGCTCTTCTTTGGCTAGAATCATAATTTAAGATAACCCATTTATTTTAAGCTGCATTCTGCCGTGTGTCTGGTTTCCTGTCGGTGTGCTCTTATGTCACAACTGCCTTGTTACATCTTTCCATGCCTGCTCTATTCCAGAGTGCCACCTTTATTTCCTGCCTAAGCCCTAGGCCACAGGCTTTTAAATTGACAGGAGATGCATCTGTACAATACGTAAGCTATTCTTTCAACACTGGACCCCAAAGACAACCACCCTCTCACCAGAGTCTGACACACCCCAACCCCAGAGTAAACAGATCTGGCCCACTCCTATGGTATCTATGGTCACTGAAATCCCACCTTCACGGAGCCACCTCTTTGCTTTATTCAGTTCTAGGAATGCATCCTAAGGTATTTTCAAAGTGCAAATAAAATCCCAGAGTGCATAGCAGTGCTGTTTGTCATATAAATAATTTAGAAACTAAGAAGAAGCTAATTGAACACATCCAGGTTTGGTTATATTGAAGATTATATGTAGGTATTTGTCTTGTCTTTTTTTTTTTCTGCTATAACAAATACCCAAAACTGAGTAGTTTATTTAAGAAAAAAATATATACATAATTTTAGTAGTCAGGAATGGTGGCACATGTCTTTAGTCTCAGCATTTAGGAGACTGGGGTAGGAGTATTGCCAATTTAAGGCAGGACTGGACTACATAATGAGTTCCAAGGCCAGCCTAGTCTACAGCATAAGTTACAAAATAGCCAGGGCTGCACAGAGAAACCCTGTCTCCAAAACCCATAAAAAATACAAATTTAAAACAAACAAACAAACAAACAAACAAGCAAACAAACAAAACCTAACCACTATAGGGCACACATTCAAACCACATCCGGACCAGGAAATGTCAGATCACTTAACTATTTTTTAAATGAGCTAACACTTTAATTTTTTTTTTTTCTTTTACATTTCATTTGTTTGTCTGTGCTCTCACACACATGCACATGGATTGAATTCAGACTGTTGGGAGCGGCAGCAAACATCCCTAGCTACTCCTAGTCCTCATTAGGACATCTCACTAGTCCTAAAATGAGGTATCTCTTTGTGCTGCCTCATCTAAAACAATTTTTCCAACATATGAAGGAAACAAGGCTAGGGATTCGCTATGTACAAGTGCACCACCCATATCCAAATTCATACAGGCCAACCTGGAAGGCTAGACATGGAGGTGATGAGGGAAGGAGCTGAACATGGGAGAGAGAATAGCTTATGTATTGTACGGATGCATCTCCTGCCAATTTAAAAGCCTGTAGCCTATGGGAGAGGTTGAATTGTTTTCCCACGCATCCCTAGGTCTGTCCTGGCCTCCATCTGCTCTTAAGCCTCCCTCTTCATCCAACTCCAGGGAGCCAGAGTCACTCAGGAGAGTCTTCCCTACTCATCCAAACATTTCACACCCTGCCAGAAATCCAGAGCTTCCACTGTTCTCTCAGAGAGCACGCCCCCTCCTTTCCATCTCTGTACCAACTGAGGGGTGCTGGGAACACTGAAGAAGGGACCAAAGAGGTGACCTTCTTAGTGTTCTGCTGCTATGAAGAGACACCATGATCATGGCAACTCTTATAAAAGAAGACATTTAGTTGGATCTGGCTTACAGTCTCAAGGGTTTATTCCATTTTCATCATGGAAGGGAGCATGCAGCACATTGTACTGGAGAAGTAGCTGAGAGCTCTACATCTAGATTCTCTGGCAGCAGAAGGGGATAGACTCTAGGCTTGGAGTGGGCTTTTGAAACCTCAAACCCACCTTCAGTAACACACTTCCTCCAACAAACTTGCACCTCCTAATTCTTTCAAGTAGTGCCATTCCCTAGTAACAAAATGTTCAAATCTATGAGTCTAGGTCGGTCATTCTTATGTAAACCACCATAGTGACCTAGAGTGTGCTCTGAAGTGGAGATGGATGGAGAAATATTTGTGACCCAATCCTAAATTCTTTCTCATAAACTATCTACAACTTATATGTAGACAAATTGCACTAGTGTTCAGGCACAGTACATTACCCATCCACCCTTATGTCTACCCATTCATCCATCAATACATCTATCCATCCACTCATTTATCCACCCACCTGTCCAAATATCCATCCATCCATCCATCCATGCATCCACCCACCCATTTATTCACCCACCCACCCATAATTCTATCCATCCATCCATCCATCCATCCATCCATCCATAAAATATCATGGTGAAAGTGCAAACTGAGCAACTTGGTATCTCAACCAACCATTCTGTCTGTTTTCTCATCAATGCCTTGGGACAATTAATACTATGAAGCTCAATAGTTGTGCTCAGCCCTAATGAGTCAGTACATGTGAAGTTCATGGGTCACTTCATGGCCTGGCTTCCATTTAGCCTTGCAGAAATGTTTCCTTCATTTGCAACTCTCTGTGCAATGTGCTGGAGACACTGTGGTAATCCGACAGCCACAGCCTACGCCCGTAGGGATTTACCCACCCGCCCGAGAGAGACAGACATTAAACACATAATTACCATCAGCCTGTCTCCTGTGGAGAGGAAAAAAAGTAAACAGTTAGCGACAATACAATGTGCTTAGCATTCCTAGGCTAGAAAAGGAGCTGAGTCCCAAGGGATGAATAAGGGGTTTCTTGAGTAAAATCCAAAGAACTTTTCAGCCCATGGACAGAAGGGACAACGGTAGGGAAGCTCATGGAGGGATCCAACGTTCGGTGCATCCGTAAGGGACACAGGTAGGGAGTGGCAAAAACAGGGGCACGCAGGTACCCGACACACAGGAAGCACTCACTCTGTGTCTCCTGTCAAGGGCTGTGGGTGCAGAAAATATCACTCACTAGGACCCCAGAGATGAGGCAGCCAGAGAGGCAAGAGAGAGGCCATGAGGCTGAGAAGCTCAAGGTAGCACGTCTTTTACAGAGAAAGCAGCGGTTCACAGGGGTCAAGGGTTATATAAAGTGTAGCAAGCCTTCACTGGGATATGACCTGCTCTTTTCCCACACTGTCATGCTCTGCCAACAACAAACGCAGAGGCCCCTTACATTGATGCAGGACTGTATCTGGGACCTCAGGGGAGCACACAAGAAATTGGAGATAAAGTCCATTTCCTGGATGCTTGTCGTCTAGGCTGGAAGACTTGTTTACAAGAACTAAGCATTTTCAGTGTTAAAAACTCTGCTTCTGGTTTCCATAGCTGTCCCCTGGATCAGCTCCCCAGAGTCTCTCCATGTGACAATGGAGGAACAGAACGAGTAGGTGTGCAGACCTTGTCTCTCTACTCATTAATTTCTGTGGTGGGAGGTGCTCAGTGTTTGCCAAGAGAGTTGCTGGTGGTAGCCTAAATACAACTGCAAATTTGCAAAATAAATGTTGCTGTAAGGAAGAAGGCATCCTAACTGTACAAACATTTCATTAGAAATGTCATGATGATAACAGAGACAAAAGATCAGGGAAATGCTGGCAGTCATAATTAGGATTTGTTTGTTTAATAGGTCAGATGCAAGTGCCCCCAATATGAAGAGAATCGTTAACAAACAAATGTATTTCCCATCATCAAGACAAACGCTTGTTCCTTCGCCTTCCCTCTAGGTGAAGCCTTAGGGTGGAACAGAGAGGAGCAGGAGCCAAAGGTTGGATTTGGGAACAGGAAGTCATGGTGACCCAAAGCAAGGTGTCAGAGCCCAAGTAGGATGAGGCACCAAGTCTAGGGCAGATGGCCTGGGCTTCGGTGTCTTAGCTTCACAGGGCGAGAGTTTGTCCCTGTGGTGGTGGTGGTGGCAGGGTGGTGGTCAGAGCTGACTTACAGGGGAGGGAGTCCAACCAGACTGAGAAGGCTGCTATTGGAGAAGGAGGAAACTTGGCTCTATCTAAAAGGTCAATGTGATACAATCCTGAGAACCTTCTTTCAGTGCTACAGGGAGGTAACGCGTGGAAAGGGAAAAAACCCGTAACAAACCCTGGAGTTTCAGAATCCCCTCAGGATCTGTCCCTGTGAATCGTGGTTCCCATTGCCTAGAATTAGCTGTTTGTTTTATGTCGGGGTCTCATTTCTGTAGCTCTGACTAGTTTAGAACTCCCTATGTAGGCCAGGCTGGCTTTGAACCCACAGAGATCTACCTGCCTCTGCCTCTCAAGTCCTGGGGTTAGATTAGTGCTTGGCATAACTGGATTTTAAAGAACGTAGGTGGAGATGGACAGACAGACAGACAGACAGACAGACAGACAGACAGACAGAGAATGTATCTCCCAGTTCTGCCTGGAAGCAGAAGAATGAGCATACCTAAGAACACATGGATTTTGAACTTAACATACCTTGTACTATTAAAATGAATTGAGATTCCTTGGGGGAAATTCATCCTGAGAAAGAATGTCCTCTTCTAGAGGACCCAAGCTCAACGACCATCACTCGCATGGTGCCTCACAACAGATTGTAACTCCAGTTCCCAGGGGATCGATCTGACACCCTTCTCTGGCTTCCACAGACACTGGGCACACAATGTGGTATGCAGACACAAAACAAAGTAGATGCTTAATGAAACAGTTGTATACATATAAAAATGGGAAAATATATTCAATGTATGTTTTATTTGTAATGGTCAATGTTGTCAACTTGAATCCAGAAACAACTCTGTACATACCTGGTAGGGCTATCTAGGTGAAAGCTATCCTTGAGGGTGTCTGTATCTCCATTGTGTTAACTGATATGGAAAGCCTCATTTTAATTGTGGGTAGGACCTTCTCTGGTCAGTGGATATCGGGCTGTATAAGCTAGAGAAAGCAGCTGAACATTTGTATTCATTGTGCACTGTTGGGACTGTAGATGTGATGTGACCAGCAGCCTTATTTTCTCGATGCCTTGCCCCTCTGCTATCATGGACTGTACCCTTGAACTGTGGACTGGAATAAACCTTTTCTTCCTTCAGTGACTTTTATCAGGATACTTATCACATAGCAGAAAAGAAAACTAAGGAAACCACACTAAAATTTTTTTGAAATTTAAATTCAACAAATACAACCTATTGTCATGATTGCTGGGGCAAGGCAACCATAGATGATCCTGGAACATCTTGTCCAGAAAGCAGACGGGTGTTTAAAGAATGATGAGCCACAGAGAAAGGACACAGGGTGACACTCTCACAGTGGAGGGATTTTAGATTTAAAAACAAAACAAAACAAAACAGGTAGACTGAAGATGTTGCTCTGCAGTCAAGAGCATTGGCTACTCTTCCAAAGGACCCGAGTTTTATTTTCAGCACCCAGATGGCAGTTTACTGCTGGCTGTCACTCCAGTCCCCAAAAGAACTGTCACTCTTCCACAGGTTCCAGGTGTGTACATGTGGTGTACAGACATAAAAGACCTATACACATACAATAAATAAACATTTAAAATAATGATAGGAACATGGGCAAGAGATGTAGCTCAGCAGGTAAGGACACTTGTCTCCAAGCCTGAAGTCTGAGCTTAATCCCCAGAACCCCCGTGGTGAAGAAGGACATCAACTCAGACCTCTGCACATACACTGTGGCCCATGTACACAGATCAATCATCAATCAATCAATAAGTCAGTCAATTAAATGTAGTAAAGTAGAAATAATGGTAGGAGCAGTCTATAACTCATTAGCACAGGAATCTCTCTATCATTACAGATATTAAATAGTTCATTGAAAATTGCAAAATGCTACGTTAAAGCACACGGATTCTGAGGCTATTGTTCTTGTAATATTCACCATTTTGTGATTGTTCTAGAGTCTTAACAAGATGGGGAGAAATAAACCATGGTAAAATTAAATTGTGGGTAAACAAAATGTGGAGCCTGTAAACAGTGGAAGAGTTTTCGTCTTTAATGACGCCTGTTATAAAAGACAAACCCTGAGGGCATTATGTTAACTGAAGTAAGCCAGACACAGAAAGACTGATTCTGTGTGGGTCTGTCCAGAGGATTCGACACCAGTCTCGTTCACAGACACAGCCTAGAAGGGGAGTTTCCAGAGGCTGGCAGTGAGGACAGTGGGCAGCTAGTGTTCAGTTTCAGTTTGTGAAGATGGGACTATTTTGGAAAAAGTTGGTGGTAACATCTTCATGTCACAAGTCTACGCACACAAAAATGAAGAACAACAGAAAAATTTCATGAAACACATATTTGACTATAATAAGAAATTTGAAAATTTTTAAATGTGCATTTTAAAATGTTAATTGTGATAGTTAATATTAACATTCGCTTTAAATGATCAGTTGAAATCAGAGATGTGGAGAGTTACTTCAGACTCCTGTGAGTCTTGATTAACCTGAGGTTCCTGTCTCAACCCTGTAGGAAAGGAGTCTGTCTTGGGAAAAGGAGGTTTTGTGTGGATGTTTCATGTGGCCCAACATTCACTGTGTGACCCTGAAAATCTGGCTGTAACTCTGTCTGCCAGCATGACTCTGAATGTCCATGTTTAGAATCATAGAATGTCTGAGAACTCCGTTCTTCAAAGTGAATCTGCTTTGAGCTGTCTAGCCAAGTAGAGTAACCCAACCAGGGGGCAAAACTCCAAGGCATGATTGCTCTGGGCAAGAAAGGCATCCCTCTGCTTTGGAGCTGGCTTGGCCTGTGAAACTAGAGCATACGTGTTTGCTTATTTAATATGGAGTTTCTGCAATGGCTCCATCAGGCCGTGTTCCTGTAACCACGAAATCTGACCCAGGAATCCACATGCTGTCTGAGTGTAGAAACTGCTAACGGTCAGTGCCAAGCTCCATGGCTCCTTCGGTAGGTCCTAGGCTAAACCAGGCGGTTACTTTAGCGTCGCACTGTCCTGTTTAATGGTATGGCCCACAAGGATATCATAGGAATCTTCCTCGAGTGAGTGGGTTAGAGGCTTCAAACACTTCAATTGCGAGGCCAGGGCTCTAGTGCAAGACCCTGGAGATGCTGCTTGCATGCACAGAGGTGTACAGAACTAAGCAATGAAGTTCATGTTCCTGCCCTTTAAGCTTCTTCTTTTTTTCTGTGTCAGATGCCACACATACCAACGTAAAAATTGTGTTAGCACCCTCCAGTGCTATGACTTTTACAGTTTATAACTATGCAATTGTTTGTGTATTGACTATGTTATTATTTTTTTTTAAATGACTTATTTTATGTATGTGACTACACTGTCACTCTCTTCAGACACACCAGAAGAGGGCATCGGACCCCATTATAGATGGTTATGATCCACCATGTGGTTGCTGGGAATTGAACTTGGGACCTCTGGAAGAGCAGTCAGTGCTCTTAACCACTGAGCCATCTCTCCAGTCCCTATGTTATTAATTAAAACAAAAACAAAAACAAAAACAAAAACAAAAACAAAAAAACAACTCCTTTGTTAGGGGCATGCACAGGCTTCTTTAATTGAAAGCAAAATTAATTTCACTTTGTTGGTACTTAGTCTCAGAACCGTACTTTAGTCTAGGACGACATCTACCCTGCCCCGGAAGAGGAGTGTCACCTGAGTGCTTCAATGTATGGAAACAAATGTTTATAATACACACAGAATAGTGCCCTATTACAGAAACAGATACTATAGGACAGCGATGATAACCCACTTCAGCATTAATCCTTCTCTGCTTGGCCCAAGATAAGGCAGTTAGTTCAAAAGGGTGTACTTACATATGGGTTGCATTTTGCAAGATGTATACTAAGTCCAAAGGAAAGAGAGCTGAGCTCTGAGTATGTTCATCCATACACGCATCCCCAGCCTTGCAGAGACCGTTATGTAAGAGTAAGAGCGACGCCATGGCTCAGCTATTGTTCCAAAGGCTCTTTGAGTCCACTAAATCTGTGTCCAAAAATAGTGGAGTCTGGACATCCCTGTGTTCCAGCACAGACTAAGTGCCAGTCTCAGGTAGGATCACGCCTACCCTGACTGGCTTACTAGCTTAGGTCTTCTGAAATTTCATTTTATGAATATCCCTGAGTACCGAATGTTCAGTACTCAGTCTTCACCCCGTAAATTCATTATTACCCATTGCACAAACCCGGTGTCAGTTCTATATCCAGGCAGGACCCAGACACATGATCATAACTGTGGGAACAGGAAGCCTCGTAGGATCTGTTTTAAGATGACTGCTTAAGCAAGATGTCCATACTGAAGAAAGTTCCTTAGATGACTTAGATGACTTCCCTGGGAACTCTCAGGGATAGTCTCAGTTTACCCTGGGACGGAGAGAGGAAGGGAAGGAGAGAGGGAGCGCCTTTGGGCCCCGGGACAACCCCTGAGAGACAGTAAGAAGTCTCCAGAGGCCTTCTTCCAGCATGCAGCTGGCAGCTGCAGGAGCAAGTCCCCCGTTCTCCCTGGTGCATTTCCATGGGAACGGCTAGGCAGCTCCGTGCTGGGAGGTGTGCTCCATCTATTTCTATGGCTTCTATCACCATGGCACCTAGTTGCTCTGAAAAACACAGCTAAAAACAGAACATTAAGAAGGGGAGGGGGAGGCAATCCACTTCCCTGCAAGCACCTCTTCCTGCAGCGGCTCTCGGCTCTCGGACCTGCGACTCCTCACACGGGCCTCCCCATCCCCAGGTTCTGTCTTGTATGTGCCCTTAAGATCGGAGAGGCTCCCGCCCTCTGCATCAGCACGCGGGTGATGTGGAGGAGGGTCAGAAGAGTCCCACTAGACTTGCCACAGGCATACACTGCCCAGAGGAAGAGTGAAGAGGATTGTTTAGGGAAGAAGGGAGGAGTTGGAGGTGGGGCAGGGGCAGTAATGTCAATACGCACCAATGTGCTCCGGGAAGAACCTGTGCTTATTCCAACAGAGGTCCATGACCTTTCCTGGGAGCAGGATTTCTGTTCAGGGAAGGATGCCTCAGGGCCGAATCACTTGCTTTCTAGTGTTCCTCAAGTTTGCTTTGAAACAATGTGCTTAACCCACAGTCTAGAATCAGACAGAGCATGAGTTCAAATCCTGACTCATTCACTTGCTAGCTCTTCAGGCTTGTTGAGCACCTTTTCAGAGAGATCAGAGAGTACACACTTCACAGGGACAAGCTTGCTATGACCCCAGCCTTCATGGTCCTTGGGCTTTCTCATCTATAACAACACCTGCCTCCAAAGGGCTTTGCGGCAGTTACGGAAGGAAGTGCTTCAAGGCTGAGAGACCACCTGTGTCCTGCAGATGATGCTACCCACTAGAGATGAGGGTGTGAGAGGCAGTGAGCATTACCATTACAGGATGCCCAATGGCTGCCTGTCTGACTCTCCCAGGCTTGGCATCCATCCTTAGTCCCCTGGAGCAGGTACAAATGAAGCCCCAGTTACAGATTGTTCCTGGCTCCAAACTCCCATACTCATCAGTATCTGAGGGCATAGCACACGTAGCACAGGACACACTGGAGCTTTAGCATAGGTGACAACCTGCAGAAGGGTCATCAGCCTGGGCACTTGATGTAATGCACAGTACAAAGTAATTCTCAAAGGCAGCCCCAAATCCCACCATGGCAACCTGCATGTGGATTTTAGAGTCAATAGCCAAGAGGGGTCTCAACCTCTCTTTCCCATTTATTAATTGAGCGGCTCTGGCTAGTCAGTTATTTCCCATTGCTTCCTCATCTCTCCAATCTGTGAAATGGGTTAACAGTTCCTGTTTCAGGGACATGGGTTCATAAGAGAAAAAAAGGAAAAGGCTCTTGTCAGAGTCAGTACCCAATGGCCTCTCTGTAACCGTGTTATCTCCTCCCTTTTTATCTCTGAGCTGAACAGTTCTGAGGCAGAGTAAATACTGCAAGAAGTGAGTAAGGGATGGGCTTTAAAATAGGGGGAGGCAGGCTTGTTTCCTGAACGGGCCAGTAAACTTTGCATTAGAACACCTCGCTCAGCCCAGGCCAGAGGCTCCCTCTCCCAGCCTCCAGGCTTCACAGCTCACTCAAAAGAACAAGGAACATTCTAGAGCAGCCACACAGCCTGAGGGCTGTGCTCACGAGCAGCCCACTCCTTCCTGTCTTTTTATTTTAGCAAGGTGACTTCTGGGGCTAGAGAGGTGACTTAGCTGTCAATCACTCCCTTTCCTTGCAGAGGTCTGGGTTCTGTTCCCAGCATCCACTCAGCAGGTCACAACCATCTTTAAGTCCAGATCCAGTGGACCTGACACCCTCTTGTGGTATCTGTGGGCTCCTGTATGTATGCATGTGGGCCACATAAACTCATGCAGGCACACGCATACACATAAAATAATGAGTAAATCTTAAAAAAACAAAACCAAAAAACCAGTGCCCATATTTCGATAATTCTGGATGATTCCATAAGAATTCTGAATTTCCACATAGGGGATCCACGTGCTTCTAAGAAACTAGACTCTACTTAAGGCTTTAGGGCAGTCGTTCTCAACCTGTGGGTCTCAACCCCTTCAGGGGTGCCAACCGACCCATTTACAGGAGTCATCTAAGACCAAAACACAGATATTTACATTACAACTCATAAGTAGCAGAATTACAGTTATAAAGTAACAATGAAAATAATGTTGTGGTTGGAGGTCACCACAACATGAGGCGCTGTGTTAAAGGGCCGCAGTGTTAGAAAGGCCGAGAACCAGAGCTAGAACTCCAGAGCTAGAACTCATGACTCAAGTTACCACTTTGCATGCAGAAGTTAGTGAATGTGGTCTAGGCTGGCCCAATTAGAATGACTCTCAGGATGTCCCAAATGGAAAAAAAGAAAAGAAAAGAAAAGAAAAAAGGAGTTTGGGCCGTGGGTTCAAGGCCTGGATTTGG